>JAKOGI010002309.1:0-25000 GCA_029747015.1 Carnegiea gigantea
TATGAGTCTTCACCAATAAAGACTCTTAATGTCATTTTCTCCAAATCCAAAAAGGAATTCCTTATTGAGTTAATAGGACAAATCCCTGACCTAGATGTCAAAAAAGATTATCTTCAGCGCCTCAAAGATTTAGTCCTTGAAGAAGAAGATAAACCAAAATTCGATTTTGGACCTTCTTCGTCCTTCAATCAAATCTTTGAGAATTATCCGATTCCAAATCCTTTCCAACCTGTTACTACAAAACAATTACAATCTGAGATCAATGAACTCAAAAGTCAAGTTCGTATCCTCAAAACAGATGTCCTTCTCCTCAAAATAAAAGATTTAGAGATTGATGCAAAAATATCAATGCTGGAATCTCTCAAAGCAAATCCTCCTCCACCTGACTTACATTCCTCAGAAATATCAGAAGTTGATATTCCTCAAACTCAATTTTTATAAACAATATCCCGTATTACCTTTCAAAAGTGGTACTCTATAGTCAATTTAGTTGTTGATGACTTCCCCATGAATGTCATCGCTCTAATTGACAGTGGAGCGAATCAAAATTGTCTTAGAGAAGGATTTGTTCCTACTAAGTACTGTGAGCATTCAAATGAACAGCTTGTCAGTGCTAGTGGTGATCCTTTACATATTCGTTACAAATTAGAAAAAGGATATATTCGTAATAACAATTACTGCTTTAAAAATGTATTTCTTGTTATTAGTAATATTACAAATGATTTGATTTTAGGTACCCCTTTTCTAACACAAATTTACCCCTTTACTGTTTCAGAAAGTGGTATTCATACAAAAGTTTTGGGAAATCCTATTACATTTCACTTCTTAACCTCCACACACCAAAAGAAGGTTATGGAATTACAATCTTCCTCAATTTTTAGACAAATCAATTTTATCCAATCAAAACAAAATGCCTTCTTTCCAAACGATCGCATTATAATCTTACCATTTCCCAGTCCCTCTGCATTCAGGATCATTGAAACTGATGCATCTGGCATAGGTTATGGTGGCATTTTAAAACAAAGACTACCCTCGCATGACCAAGAACAATTAGTTAGATATCATTCAAGGTTATGGCTTGGTCCACAAAAGAATTACTCTACAATTAAAAAAGAAATTTTGTCCATTGTTCTCTGTGTTACAAAATTTCAAGATGATTTATATTTCAAAAAATTCCTAATTCGAATCGATTGCAAATCTACAAAAGAAATTTTACAAAAGGATGTCAAAAATCTGGTTTCCAAACAAATTTTTGCCCGATGGCAAGCAATCCTTTTCGCATTTGATTTTGATATTAAATTCATCAAAGGAGAAACAAATACTTTATATGATTTCCTTCCAAGAGAATTCTTGCAAGGAAAGATTAACACACAAATCTCTCCTGCAGAATTCAAAATGAGTGGAAACAAACCAAGAGGCAAAGACAAAGGCAAAAGCATTCGAAGAGCAGAAGATTATCAAATTACTGTCCCTACAAAATTACCTCTTTAAAACCAATTCCAAACCCTAGCCAATTATCCACCCTTACCATACAAAACCGTGGTCTCTCGACCAACTACCAAGCCAACCAGTGACAATTCCTACACCGTTCGGTACACAGAACATTTGTGCCTAACTACTCACAAAACCATACCAACCACTGACATTTTAAAACCTTTGGTCAAAAAGATCTTCGGCAGTCTTCATTTCGCCACTGACCATACACAAAAAACCCAAAAGTTTTATGAGCTAATCTTAGTAGATACTCATTCTGCTGATATTAGCCATACCCATGACAAAACCAACCCAAACCACATCCTCTTTTCCAAATGTATTATTCGACAAGTTCTCAGTGCTCAGCAATGGAAAGATCCGTTCGAAGAACGACACTTTTCAGTACCATTTGCCCCACAGACCTACAATTACAATGATTATAGAATGGCTTGGTACCGAGCCTTTCTATATTTACCTGAAACCCATTCTTGGTTCTTTAATTTCCATGACAATTGTCCCTTACAATTTCCTATTTGGTTTTACTACTGGTGGACTTGGTTCGGATTTTCACTATCTGTATTACCATTAGAAGCCCAAGGCGGATGGGACTTTTGGGACAAGAATATGTCCTCCCTTGATGCGTATACAAAAGAACTACAATTCTTTCGGGTATTCAACATTGCCTGGATTTTTAGCTGGGAATACAGACTTTAGAATTACTTGAAGAATACATTTCCTCTATCCCTGGTCCGGGTTTACAAAGTTAAATGGTGGCCTGAATTCAAAACACAATTATGTGGCAGTGAAAATGTAGAGCACTACTGTCGCACCAAATCTAAGAAGTTCACACTCCACAATCTCCATACATTTGAAGCAAAAACATACGTTGGACCTTCTACTCCTCGAAAGAAAGAAAGTCCGTCCTCGTCAACAAGAACAAAGAACAAGGGTCTCTCCCAAAAAGAGAAAGAGGTTCTTGAATATCTCAAAGATGACCCTCAGATGAGACAAATATTTTTACAAAAAATTCTGGACAAGGCCAATGACTCTGATGAAGTCAGTTCAACAACTTCAAACAATAACAAAAATAATGACATGTATCAAGATTCACAAGACCCATATGAATTATGAACGATTAAAACAAAGGCTGGCACAGGTCACATGACCTTTGGCAAAATGCAAAAGCCAAATAATACAAAAGAGCCTGCAAGGGTCATTTGGCCCTTGGCAAAAGTAAAGGCCATTCGTACTAACGAATCTTTTCTTTTGCAGCTTTCGACAAAATACACTGTTCTTCTACAGTGACCCCACTAACAAAAAGCAAACAGTGTAATGATAAGGATGATGACTCACCTTTCATTACGTGTCCAAGACAAAAGGAATCTGCTTTACGAAAAGAAGACTCACTTTTTCAGCACATGATGGCCGACAAAGAGTATCTACTTTTGATGTCCAAACAAAATTACAATTATGAAGGGCTCTCTTCTATCTCTATTTAAGGAGTGCTCGTCAAAGTGAAGAAGGCAGATTGAGAAAAAAGAAAGAAGCATCTTCAAGCTCTCTCAAAAACTTCCTCTCAGCTTTCTTCAACAAAGTTTTCTTTCTTAAGTTATCCTTTGTACTTCTACATTTCAAAGTTTCCAACATTTCCAAGTTCAACAATTTGTGTAAGTTCTTCATATTACACTTGTACTTTAACTGTTTCTTTGTACATTTTAATAAAAAGTTAGACATTTCAAGTTACATTTCAGTTTCCCTGTTAAACCTTTGATACCAACTGGTTTAGTACAAAGCCATGATACCAACTGGAAACATGATAACTAATTAACAGGGAAGCTGAAATGTAACTTGAAATGTCTAACTTTTTATTAAAATGTACAAAGAAACAGTTTAAGTAAAGTACAAATGTAATATGAAGAACTTACACAAATTGTTGAACTTGGAAATGTTGGAAACTTTGAAATGTAGAAGTACAAAGGATAACTTAAGAAAGAAAACTTTGTTGAAGAAAGCTGAGAGGAAGTTTCTGAGAGAGCTTGAAGATGCTTCTTTCTTTTTTCTCAATCTCAATCTGCCTTCTTCACTTGACGAGCACTCCTTAAATAGAGATAGAAGAGAGCCCTTCATAATTGTATTTTTGTTTGGACATCAAAAGTAGATGCTCTTTGTCGGCCATCATGTACTGAAAAGGTGAGTCTTCTTTTTGTAAAGCAGATTCTTTTTGTCTTGGACACGTAATGAAAGGTGAGTCATCATCCTTATCATTATACTGTTTGCTTTTTGTGAGTGGGGTCACTGTAGATGAACAGTGTATTTTGTCGAAGGCTGCAAAAGAAAAGATTCGTTAGTACGAATGGCCTTTACTTTTGCCAAGAGCCAAATGACCCTTTTTGTATTATTTGGCTTTTGCATTTTGCCAAAGGTTGTTTAACCTTTGCCAGCCTTTGTTTAAATCATTCATAATTCATATGGGTCTTGTGAATCTTGATACATGTCATTATTTTTGTTATTGGTTGAAGCTGTTGAACTGACTTCATCAGAGTCATCGGCCTTGTCCAGAATTTTTTGTAAAAATATTTGTCTCATCTGAGGGTAATCTTTGAGATATTCAAGAACTTCTTTCTCCTTTTGGGAGAGACCCTTGTTCTTTGTTTTTGTTGATGATGACGGATTTTCTTTCTTTCGAGGAGTAGAAGGTCCAACGGATGTTTTTGCTTCAAATGTATGGAGATTGTGGAGTGTGAACTTCTTAGATTTGGTACGACAGTAGTGCTCCACATTTTCACTACCACATAATTGTGTCTTGAATTCAGGCCACCATTTAACTTTGTAAACCCGGACCAGGGATAGAGGAAATGTATTCTTCAAGTAATTCTGAAGTCTGTATTCCCAGCTAAAAATCCAGGCAATGTTGAATACCCGAAAGAATTGTAGTTCTTTTGTATACGCATCCAGGGAGGACATATTCTTGTCCCAAAAGTCCCATCCGCCTTGGGCTTCTAAAGGTAATACAGATAGTGAACATCCGAACCAAGTCCACCAGTAGTAAAACCAAATAGGAAATTGTACGGGACAATTGTCATGAAAATTAAAGAACCAAGAATGGGTTTCAGGTAAATATAGAAAGGCTCGGTACCAAGCCGTTCTATAATCATTGTAATTGTATGTCTGTGGGGCAAATGGTACTGAAAAGTGTCGTTCTTCGAACGGATCTTTCCATTGCTGAGCACTGAGAACTTGCCGAATAATACATTTGGAAAAGAGTATGTGGTTTGGGTTGGTTTTGTCATGGGGATGGCTAATATCAGCAGAATGAGTATCGACTAAGATTAGCTCATAAAACTGTTGGGTTTTTTGTGTATGGTCAGTGGCGAAATGAAGACTGCCGAAGATCTTTTTGACCAAAGGTTTTAAAATGTCAGTGGTTGGTATGGTTTTGTGAGTAGTTAGCCACAAATGTTCTGTATATCGAACGGTGTAGGAATTGTCACTGGTTGGCTTGGTAGGTGGTCGAGAGACCACAGTTTTGTATGGTAAGGGTGGATAATTGGCTAGGGTTTGGAATTGGTTTTGAAGAGGTAATTTTGTAGGGACAGTAATTTGATAATCTTCTGCTCTTCGAATGCTTTTGCCTTTGTCTCTGCCTCTTGGTTTGTTTCCACTCATTTTGAATTCTGCAAGAGAGATTTGTGTGTTAATCTTTCCTTGCAAGAATTCTCTTGGAAGGAAATCATATAAAGTATTTGTTTCTCCTTTGATGAATTTAATATCAAAATCAAATGCGGAAAGGATTGCTGGCCATCGGGCAAAAATTTGTTTGGAAACCAGATTTTTGACATCCTTTTGTAAAATTTCTTTTGCAGATTTGCAATCGATTCGAATTAGGAATTTTTTGAAATATAAATCATCTTGAAATTTTGTAACACAGAGAACAATGGATAAAATTTCTTTTTTAATTGTAGAGTAATTCTTTTGTGCACCAAGGCATAACCCTGAATGATATCTAACTAATTGTTCTTGGTCATGCGAGGGTAGTCTTTGTTTTAAAATGCCACCATAACCTATGTCAGATGCATCAGTTTCAATAATCTTGAATGCAGAGGGACTGGGAAATGGTAAGATTATAATGCGATCGTTTGGAAAGAAGGCATTTTGTTTTGATTGGATAAAATTGATTTGTTTAAAAATTGAGGAAGATTGTAATTCCATAACCTTCTTTTGGTGTGTGGAGGTTAGGAAGTGAAATGTAATAGGATTTCCCAAAACTTTTGTATGAATAGCACTTTCTGAAACAGTAAAGGGGTAAATTTGTGTTAGAAAAGGGGTACCTAAAATCAAATCATTTGTAATATTACTAATAACAAGAAATACATTTTTAAAGCAGTAATTGTTATTACGAATATATCCTTTTTCTAATTTCTAACGAATATGTAAAGGATCACCACTAGCACTCACAAGCTGTTCATTTGAACGCTCACAGTACTTGGTAGGAACAACTCCTTCTCTAAGGCAATTTTGATCTGCTCCACTGTCAATTAGGGCGATGACATTCATAGAGAAGTCATCAACAACTAAATTGACTATAGAGTACCATTTTTGAAAGGTAATACGAGATATGGTTTGTAAAAATTGAGTTTGAGGAATATCAACTTCTGATATTTCTGAGAAATGTAAATCAGGTGGAGGAAGAGGGGGATTTGCTTTTAGAGATTCTAGCATTGATATTTTTGCATCAATCTCTAAATCTTTTGTTTTGAGGAGAACGACATCTGATTTGAGAATCCGAACTTGACTTTTGAGTTCGTTAAGCTCAGTTTGTAATTGTTTTGTAGTGACGGGTTGGAAAGGATTTGGAA
Organism: Carnegiea gigantea; assembly: GCA_029747015.1. NCBI lineage: Eukaryota > Viridiplantae > Streptophyta > Magnoliopsida > Caryophyllales > Cactaceae > Carnegiea > Carnegiea gigantea. The sequence continues at coordinate 6,330 of JAKOGI010002309.1, forward strand.
TAGGATAATTCTCAAAGATTTGATTGAAGGACAAAGAAGGTCCAAAATCGAATTTTGGTTTATCATCTTCTTCAAGGATTAAATCTTTGAGGCGTTGAAGATAATCTTTTTTGACATCTAGGTCAGGGATTTGTCCTATTAACTCAATAAGGAATTCTTTTTGGATTTGGAGGAAATGACATTAAGAGTCTTTATTAGTGAAGACTCATATTCTGAATCATCACTGGATCCATCATAATAGTTGTCTTCACTTTCAGACCCTGAGGGTTCCATAATGAGGAGTGCCAGAAGTTTTTGTTTGAGTTCTGGTTTTGCTAAAAACAACTCATTAATCTTTTGTTCTGTTTTGCATTGAGGAGCCTTGTGGCCTACTTTGCCATATTTGTAACAGACAATGGGCTTTTGGTCCTTGGCAGACCTTTTCTTTTTTGAAACTGGTTTGGTTTCTTTTTTGACAAAAGGTTTGGATTGAGCAAAGGGCTGTCTTGTTTTGGGCTTTTGTTTCTTCTGGGCCTTTTTACGGGCCGTAGAAGGAGCCATAATCTTTGTAATTCCAAAAGCTTCATAGAACGTACCCATCTCTCTTCTAGAATGGGTTCGCTCATTCCCATATTTGGATTGAAGCTTAATCTCATTACAAAGACTTAAAGCTTCAGTTTTGACAATACCAAATAATTGACCAAATGTTAATAATCCAAAAGGGATATCATTTGTGCCAAAATTCTGTTGAAGTTTATTGAGGATTCTTTCACCAAATAAATTTGGTAATCCTACAATAAATCTTTCTTTCCAGAAATCTTGGGTATTGTCTTCCCGTTTAAGAACATTTGTAAGAAAGACATCCTTATACCATCTATAATCTGTCAAGGAAGGACATCTTAAATTAATGAGAATTGTTTTAGCAACTGCTTGCTCTTCTTTTGGGTTACCAAGGAAATGAAGAGTAATTGTATGCAAAAGAGTTTGCACACAATCATCTTGTTCTTCTTCAAGTCCTATGGTAGGGTTCCTTACTATCTTTTTGTGCGTTAGGATGGCTTGTCTTTGTTCTGTGGTAAAGGTATTATCCCACCACGACTTAAGTTGACCTGTAAAACCTACTACTAGGGCAACTGCAATGTTGGTATCACTATGACCCTGAGTTTTGTAAGCATTATGTGCCATCCACATTTCTTGGACTGTGGAAAGGATTTCATGTTCCGCCTTTCCATCGATATTCCGTTGATGAATGGATCTGCCATCAAAACTAGATGAGGCAAAGGATCCACGTTCTTCATATTAAATATCAGGTGGAGTTGGCCTAGGATAGAAATTCTTTCCTGGACCTCTAGACCAATTGTGAAGCTTGTTAATTGTGGTTGGTTCATCAAGGATATTGTCAATGGTTTGTAGAGTATCATGACCTTCTTGTCTCTGAACGTCATGACTCTCTTCTGAGTCATCACTAGACTGATCACTAGTACACGACTCATCTTGGATCTTTTGACAAGTTTTGTCTATGCAAGATGTTGAGGGTTTGGAAGAAGCTAACTCAAGAGTCTTGAGTTGGTCAGAAATGAGTTTGAGGTAATGATTATTGGAGGATTCTGTTTGTTTATGAAAGGCTTCTAATCTGGGGTTTGGAACAGTATCTGTTTTGGAGAAAGGTGGAGAACCTTCATCTTTAGGTTCTTGCTTCTTATGGATCATTTGGTTTCGCTTGTTTTCCGCAATTTGGGCTGAAACTTGGTTAAGCTGTTCAGCAATTGTTTGAAGGATAGTGTTGGTATAATTGGCTTGTTGATGAACCTTTTTAGGTCATCAAGTTTGACTACCTCACTCCCCTCCCGGCCTTTGCGAAAAGGTGTCGCCAGAATGGTGTCACCTTTGTGCAAAAGCTTAAGATCATCCGCAGGGGGATGGACAGAGGAGACATTAGAACCATTTTGAAAATGCCAAACTTTCCTAAGGGAAGTTTGAACATTAACACTGGGTATTTGATAAACATTCTGAAGACCATGTTTGGAAGCAAATGTAGGGAACCAAAGAAAGAAAGGAATATTTGTACGAAGACGTTCCATGTCTGAAATCCACTCCTTTTTAATGGATTCCATGAACGAACGATCCATTTGTTCGAACCAAGTTCGCAACGAGGTATTTGGAACTGGGTAATAATCAGCTTTGATCATGTCCCAGTCGATTTGGAAATTTTTGAAAGAAATACCATTAATTGAGCCTCCAATTCCAGATGTAGTCGGAGATGGAGGATGAATAATGGGCTCGGGAATAGGATTACGAAACCTATAACGAGTCGAATTGTCGAAATGTTCAGAAGAGGAAGTAACATCTGAAAATGATCGTCTATAATTGGATGGATAAGAATGGTCAGGAGTTTCTTTGATAGAGAAAGAACGAAATTTAAGAAGAACTCTACCATCAGATTCTTCTACAATTTCGTCAATATCTCTTCTTTCAATTTGTAAGGAAGGTTGGGGCTCGTGGAGCTCAAGCTCATCTGGGAGAGCTATTTCATCCCATTTGAGTAATTTTGGAGTGAAGACAGTGGGTTTCTCGTCTTCAATTTGAAGTAAAATTGTTTCTTGGGAATTGGAAGGAAGAGGGGTTAAAAACCTTGTATTTAAATTTGTACTCATAAGTCGAAAATAAATTCGATACATAACAACGAAATTTTTAAAGTCCAAAAATTCGTTACCTTGTATATGAACATCTAATTTGAGAGCTTCTGTTGTCATAGGACAGGTTAAATCAACCATAAAATCAGGATAACAATTGCAAAATATAGGACCTTTGCAAATGTTGGTTTGGATCACTGCAAGTAAAGAAGATTTGTATTTACGTAATCTTTTGTCACGTAAAGCCATGTAAATGGGAGCATTAATACCTTTTCGTACCAAAGGTTTAATGGCTACTTGTACTAAACCAATATGCATAAATCGATATTTTGCTTGAAATGTACGAAAAGGTATTAATCTGCTCCACTGTCAATTAGAGCGATGACATTCATAGAGAAGTCATCAACAACTAAATTGACTATAAAGTACCATTTTTGAAAGGTAATACGGGATATGGTTTGTAAAAATTGAGTTTGAGGAATATCAACTTCTGATATTTCTGAGGAATGTAAATCAGGTGGAGGAAGAGGGGGATTTGCTTTTAGAGATTCTAGCATTGATATTTTTGCATCAATCTCTAAATCTTTTGTTTTGAGGAGAACGACATCTGATTTGAGAATCCGAACTTGACTTTTGAGTTCGTTAAGCTCAATTTGTAATTGTTTTGTAGTAACGGGTTGGAAAGGATTTGGAATAGGATAATTCTCAAAGATTTGATTAAAGGACGAAGAAGGTCCAAGATCGAATTTTGGTTTATCTTCTTCTTCAAGGATTAAATCTTTGAGGCGCTGAAGATAATCTTTTTTGACATCTAGGTCAGGGATTTGTCCTATTAACTCAATAAGGAATTTTTTTTTGGATTTGGAGGAAATGACATTAAGAGTCTTAATTGGTGAAGACTCATACTCTGAATCATCACTGGATCCATAATAGTTGTCTTCACTTTCAGACCCTGAGGGTTCCCTAATGAGTAGTGCCAGAAGCTTTTGTTTGAGTTCTGGATCTTCTGAAAACAACTCATTAATCTTTTGTTCTGTTTTGCATTGAGGAGCCTTGTGGCCTACTTTGCCACATTTGTAACAGACAATGGGCTTTTGGTCCTTAGCAGACCTTTTCTTTTTTGAAACTGATTTGGTTTCTTTTTTGACAAAAGGTTTGGATTGAGCAAAGGGCTGTCTTGGTTTGGGCTTTTGTTTCTTCTGGGCCTTTTTACGGGCCGTAGAAGGAGCCATAATCTTTGTAATTCCAAAAGCTTCACAGAACGTACCCATCTCCTTTCTAGATTGGGCTCGCTCATTCCCATATTTGGATTGAAGCTTAATCTCATTACAAAGACTTAAAGCTTCAGTTTTGATAATACCAAATGTTAATAAGCCAAACGGGATATCATTTGTGCCAAAATTCTGTCTAAGTTTATTGAGGATTCTTTCACCAAATAAATTTGGTAATTCTGCAATAAATCTTTCTTTCCAGAAATTTTGGGTATTGTCTTCCCGTTTAAGAACATTTGTAAGAAAGACATCTTATACCATCTATAATCTGTTAAGGAAGGACATCTTAAATTAATGAGAATTGTTTTAGCAACGGCTTGCTCTTCTTTTGGGTTACCAAGGAAATGAAAAGTAATTGTATGCGTTGCACACAATCATTTTGTTCTTCTTCAAGTCCTGTGGTAGGGTTCCTTACTATCTTTTTGTACGTTAGGATGGCTTGTCTTTGTTCTGTGGTAAAGGTATTATCCCACCAAGACTTAAGTTGACTTGTAAAACCTATTACTAGGGCAACTGCTATGTTGGTATCACTATGACCCTGTGTTTTGTAAGCATTATGTGCCATCCACATTTCTTGGACTGTGGAAAGGATTTCATGTTCCGCCTTTCCATTGATATTCCATTGATGAATGGATCTGCCATCAAAACTAGATGAGGCAAAGGATCCACGTTCTTCATATTGAATATCAGGTGGAGTTGGCCTAGGATAGAAATTCTTTCCTGCACCTCTAGACCAATTGTGAAGCTTGTTAATTGTGGTTGGTTCATCAAGGATATTGTCAATGGTTTGCAGAGTATCATGACCTTCTTGTCTCTAAACGTCATGACTCTCTTCTGAGTCAACACTAGACTCATCACTAGTGGACGACTCATCTTGGATCTTTTGACAAGTTTTGTCTATGCAAGATGTTGAGGGTTTGGAAGAAGCTAACTCAAGAGTCTTGAGTTGGTCAAAAATGAGTTTGACGTAATGATTATTAGAGGATTCTGTTTGTTTATGAAAGGCTTCTGATCTGGGGTTTGGAATAGTATCTGTTTTGAAGAAAGGTGGAGAACCTTCATCTTTAGGTCCTTGCTTGGTATGGATCATTTGGTTTCGCTTGTTTTCAGCAATTTGGGTTGAAACTTGGTTAAGCTGTTCAGCAATTGTTTGAAGGATAGTGTTGGTATAATTGGCTTGTTGATGAACCTTTTTTAGGTCATTAAGTTTGACTACCTCACTCCCCTCCCGGCCTTTGCGAAAAGGTGTCGCCAGAATGGTGTCACCTTTGTGCAGAAGCTTAAGATCATCTGCAGGAGGATGGACAAAGGAGACACTAGAACCATTTTGAAAATGCCAAACTTTCATAAGGGAAGTTTGAACATTAATACTGGGTATTTGGTAAACATTTTGAAGACCATGTTTGGAAGCAAATGTAGGGAACCAAAGAAAAAAGGGAATGTTTGTACGAAGACGTTCCATGTCCGAAATCCACTCCTTTTTTATGGATTCCATGAGGGAACGATCCATTTGGTCAAACCAAGTTCTCAAAGAGCTATTTGGAACTGAGTAATAATCAGCTTTGATCATATCCCAGTCGATTTGGAAATTTTTGAAAGAAATACCATTAATTGAAGCTCCAATTCCAGATGTAGTCAGGGATGGAGGATCAATAATGGGCTCAGGTATAGGATTACGAAACCTATAACGAGTCGAATTGTCGAAATGTTCAGAAGAGGAAGTAACATCTGAAAATGATGGGCTCAGGTATAGGATTTACGTAATCTTTTGTCACGTAAAGCCATGTAAATGGGAGCATTAATACCTTTTCGTACCAAAGGTTTAACGGCTACTTGTACTAAACCAATATACATAAATCGATATTTTGCTTGTAAATGTAAATTAATAGCACTTTGTTTAAGCATGTCAATAGTTTGTAAACCATTTTGTAAACTAATGACTTCTTCATGCGCTTTGCAAGAATATGTTTTAATGAAATCAAATGTGCCAATTTTATAAATGGTGTCTAACTCTATTCTAGGGAGAGACCAATTTGCATAATTGTCTGGGCTAGGAGCCCTAAATAAAGGTAAGGTTCTTTGTTCATTAGAATTAATGATGTTATCCTGGTTACTATCAGATCTGAAAGACAACATACGCCGTAATCTAGACGCCATGATTATGTATGCATTCAAATCTCTATGCGCAGACAGGTGTATAACGGGACCACCACCGGGACCACCTTCACACGGCTGACTAACGGATTTTCCTTGGCTGACCAACGCTAGGGACACCACTGTATGCAAGACACAGCTCTATGAACACAGAGATGCAAACACACACCTAAGCACAACTTCCAAATGCACGTATATGCAATCTCACTGGCTCTGATACCAACTGGAAACAGGATAGCCAATTAACAGGGAAACTGAAATGTAACTTGGAATGTCTAACTTTTTATTAAAATGTACAAAGAAACAGTTTAAGTAAAGTACAAATGTAATATGAAGAACTTACACAAATTGTTGAACTTGGAAATGTTAGAAACTTTGAAATGTAGAAGTACAAAGCATAACTTAAGAAAGAAAACTTTGTTACAGAAAGCTGGAGAACCTTCATCTTTAGGTTCTTGCTTGGTATGGATCATTTGGTTTCGCTTGTTTTCAGCAATTTGGGCTGAAACTTGGTTAAGCTGTTCAGCAATTATTTGAAGGATAGTGTTTGTATAATTGGCTTGTTGAAGAACCTTTTTTAGGTCATCAAGTTTGACTACCTCACTCCCCTCCCGATCTTTGCGAAAAGGTGTCGCCAGAATGGTGTCACCTTTGTGCAGAAGCTTAAGATCATCTGCAGGGGGGATGGACAGAGGAGACACTAGAACCATTTTGAAAATGCCAAACTTTCATAAGGGAAGTTTGAACATTAATACTGGGTATTTGGTAAACATTTTGAAGACCATGTTTGGAAGCAAATGTAGGAAACCAAAGAAAGAAAGGAATATTTGTACGAAGACGTTCCATGTCTGAAATCCACTCCTTTTTAATGGATTCCATGAACGAACGATCCATTTGTTCGAACCAAGTTCGCAAAGAGGTATTTGGAACTGAGTAATAATCAGCTTTGATCATCCCGTTATACACCTGTCTGCGCATAGAGATTTGAATGCATACATAATCATGGCGTCTAGATTACGGCGTATGTTGTCTTTCAGATCTGATAGTAACCAGGGGAACATCGTTAATTCTAATGAACAAAGAACCTTACCTTTATTTAGGGCTCCTAGCCCAGACAATTATGCTAATTGGTCCCTCCCTAAAATAGAGTTAGACACCATTTATAAAATTGGCACATTTGATTTCATTAAAGCATATTCTTGCAAAACGCATGAAGAAGTCATTAGTTTACAAAATGATTTACAAACTATTGACATGCTTAAACAAAATGCTATTAATTTACATTTACAAGCAAAATATCGATTTATGCATATTGGTTTAGTACAAGTGGCCATTAAACCTTTGGTAAGAAAAGGTATTAATGCTCCCATTTACATGGCTTTACGTGACAAAAGATTACGTACATACAAATCTTCTTTACTTGCAGTTATCCAAACTAATATTTGCAAAGGTCCTATATTTTTCAATTGCTATCCTGATTTTATGTTTGATTTAACCTATCTTATGACAACAGAAGCCCTCAAACTTGATGTTCATATACAAGGTAATGAATTTCTGGATTTCAAAAATTTCGTTGTTATGTATCGAATTTATTTTCGACTTATGAGTACAAATTTAAATACAAGGTTTTTAAACCCTCTTCCTTCCAATTCCCAAGAAACAATTTTACTTCAAATTGAAGACGAAAAACCCACTGTCTTTACTCCAAAATTACTCAAATGGCGTGAAATAACTCTCCCAGATGAGCTTGAGCTCCATGATCCCCAACCTTCCTTACAAATTGAAAGAAGAGATATTGACGAAATTGTGGAAGAATCTGATGGCAGAATTCTTCTTAAATTTCGTTCTTTCTCTATCAAAGAAACTCCTGACCATTCTTATCCATCCAATTATAGAAGATCATTTTCAGATGTTGCTTCCTCTTCTGAACATTTCGATAATTCGACTCGTTATAGGTTTCGTAATCCTATACCTGAGCCCATTATTGATCCTCCATCTCCGACTACATCTGGAATTAGAGCTTTAATTAATGGTATTTCTTTCAAAAATTTCCAAATCGACTGGGATATGATCAAAGCTGATTATTACTCAGTTCCAAATACCTCTTTGCGAACTTGGTTCGAACAAATGGATCGTTCGTTCATGGAATCCATTAAAAAGGAGTGGATTTTAGACATGGAACGTCTTCGTACAAATATTCCTTTCTTTCTTTGGTTCCCTACATTTGCTTCCAAACATGGTCTTCAGAATGTTTACCACATACCCAGTATTAATGTTCAAACTTCCCTTATGAAAGTTTGACATTTTCAAAATGGTTCTAGTGTCTCCTATGTCCATCCCCCTGCAGATGATCTTAAGTTTCTGCACAAAGGTGACACCATTCTGGCGACACCTTTTCGCAAAGGCCGGGAGGGGAGTGAGGTAGTCAAACTTGATGACCTAAAAAGGTTCATCAACAAGCCAATTATACCAACACTATCCTTCAAACAATTGCTGAACAGCTTAACCAAGTTTCAGCCCAAATTGCGGAAAACAAGCGAAACCAAATGATCCATAAGAAGCAAGAACCTAAAGATGAAGGTTCTCCACCTTTCTCCAAAACAGATACTGTTCCAAACCCCAGATTAGAAGCCTTTCATAAACAAACAGAATCCTCCAATAATTATTACCTCAAACTCATTTCTGACCAACTCAAGACTCTTGAGTTAGCTTCTTCCAAACCCTCAACATCTTGCATAGACAAAACTTGTCAAAAGATCCAAGATGAGTCGTGTACTAGTGATCAGTCTAGTGATGACTCAGAAGAGAGTCATGACGTTCAGAGACAAGAAGGTCATGATACTCTACAAACCATTGACAATATCCTTGATGAACCAACCACAATTAACAAGCTTCACAATTGGTCTAGAGGTCCAGGAAAGAATTTCTATCCTAGGCCAACTCCACCTGATATTCAATATGAAGAACGTGGATCCTTTGCCTCATCTAGTTTGGATGGTAGATCCATTCATCAATGGAATATCGATGGAAAGGCGGAACATGAAATCCTTTCCACAGTCCAAGAAATGTGGATGGCACATAATGCTTACAAAACTCAGGGTCATAGTGATACCAACATTGCAGTTGCCCTAGTAATAGGTTTTACAGGTCAACTTAAGTCGTGGTGGGATAATACCTTTACCACAGAACAAAGACAAGCCATCCTAATGCACAAAAAGATAGTAAGGAACCCTACCACAGGACTTGAAGAAGAACAAGATGATTGTGTGTAAACTCTTTTGCATACAATTACTCTTCATTTCCTTGGTAACCCAAAAGAAGAGCAAGCCGTGGCTAAAACAATTCTCATCAATTTAAGATGTCCTTCCCTGACAGATTATAGATGGTACAAGGATGTCTTTCTTACAAATGTTCTTAAACGGGAAGACAATACCCAAGATTTCTGGAAAGAAAGATTTATTGCAGGATTTCCAAATTTATTTGGTGAAAGAATCCTCAATAAACTTCGACAGAATTTTGGCACAAATGATATCCCGTTTGGATTATTAACATTTGGTCAATTATTTGGTATTGTCAAAACTGAAGCTTTAGGTCTTTGTAATGAGATTAAGCTTCAATCCAAATATGGGAATGAGCGAACCCAATCTAGAATGGAGATAGGTACGTTCTGTGAAGCTTTTGGAATTACAAAGATTATGGCTCCTTCTACGGCCCGTAAAAAGGCCCAGAAGAAACAAAAGCCCAAACCGAGATAGCCCTTTGCTCAATCCAAACCTTTTGTCAAAAAAGAAACCAAACCAGTTTCAAAAAAGAAAAGGTCTGCTAAGGACCAAAAGCCCATTGTCTATTACAAATGTGGCAAAGTAGGCCACAAGGCTCCTCAATGCAAAACAGAACAAAAGATTAATGAGTTGTTTTCAGAAGATCCAGAACTCAAACAAAAGCTTCTGGCACTACTCATTAGGGAACCCTCAGGGTCTGAAAGTGAAGACAACTATTATGGATCCAGTGATGATTCAGAGTATGAGTCTTCAACAATTAAGACTCTTAATGTCATTTCCTCCAAATCCAAAAAAGAATTCCTTATTAAGTTAATAGGACAAATCCCTGACCTAGATGTCAAAAAAGATTATCTTCAGCGCCTCAAAGATTTAATCCTTGAAGAAGAAAATAAACCAAAATTCGATTTTGGACCTTCTTCGTCCTTCAATCAAATCTTTGAGATTTATCCTATTCCGAATCCTTTCCAACCCGTTACTACAAAACAATTACAAACTGAGCTTAACGAACTCAAAAGTCAAGTTCGGATTCTCAAATCAGATGTCGTTCTCCTCAAAACAAAAGATTTAGAGATTGATGCAAAAATATCAATGCTAAAATCTCTAAAAGCAAATCCCCCTCTTCCTCCACCTGATTTACATTCCTCAGAAATATCAGAAGTTGATATTCCTCAAACTCAATTTTTACAAACCATATCCCGTATTACCTTTCAAAAATAGTACTCTATAGTCAATTTAGTTGTTGATGACTTCTCTATGAATGTCATCGCTCTAATTGACAGTGGAGCAGATCAAAATTGCCTTAGAGAAGGAGTTGTTCCTACCAAGTACTGTGAGCATTCAAATGAACAGCTTGTCAGTGCTAGTGGTGATCCTTTACATATTCGTTACAAATTAGAAAAAGGATATATTCGTAATAACAATTACTGCTTTAAAAATGTATTTCTTGTTATTAATAATATTACAAATGATTTGATTTTAGGTACCCCTTTTCTAACACAAATTTACCCCGTTACTGTTTCAGAAAGTGGTATTCATACAAAAGTTTTAGGAAATCCTATTACATTTCACTTCCTAACCTCCACACACCAAAACAAGGTTATGGAATTACAATCTTCCTCAATTTTTAGACAAATCAATTTTATCCAATCAAAACAAAATGCCTTCTTTCCAAACGATCGCATTATAATCTTACCATTTCCCAGTCCCTCTGCATTCAGGATCATTGAAACTGATGCATCTGACATAGGTTATGGTGGCATTTTAAAACAAAGACTACCCTCGCATGACCAAGAACAATTAGTTAGATATCATTCAGGGTTATGACTTGGTGCACAAAAGAATTACTCTACAATTAAAAAAGAAATTTTATCCATTGTTCTCTGTGTTACAAAATTTCAAGATGATTTATATTTCAAAAAATTCCTGATTCGTATCGATTGCAAATTTGCAAAAGAAATTTTACAAAAGGATGTCAAAAATCTGGTTTCCAAACAAATTTTTGCCCGATGGCAAGCAATCCTTTCCGCATTTGATTTTGATATTAAATTCATCGAAGGAGAAACAAATACTTTATATGATTTCCTTCCAAGAGAATTCTTGCAAGGAAAGATTAACACACAAATCTCTCTTGCAGAATTCAAAATGAGTGGAAACAAACCAAGAGGCAAAGACAAAGGCAAAAGCATTCAAAGAGCAGAAGATTATCAAATTACTGTCCCTACAAAATTACCTCTTCAAAACCAATTCCAAACCCTAGCCAATTATCCACCCTTACCATACAAAACTGTGGTCTCTCGACCACCTACCAAGCCAACCAGTGACAATTCCTACACCGTTCGATATACAGAACATTTGTGCCTAACTACTCACAAAACCATACCAACCACTGACATTTTAAAACCTTTGGTCAAAAGGATCTTCGGCAGTCTTCATTTCGCCACTGACCATACACAAAAAACCCAACAGTTTTATGAGCTAATCTTAGTAGATACTCATTCTGCTGATATTAGCCATACCCATGACAAAACCAACCCAAATCACATACTCTTTTCCAAATGTATTATTCAGCAAGTTCTCAGTGCTCAGCAATGGAAAGATCCGTTCGAAGAACGACACTTTTCAGTACCATTTGCCCCACAGACCTACAATTACAATGATTATAGAACGGCTTGGTACCGAGCCTTTCTATATTTACCTGAAACCCATTCTTGGTTCTTTAATTTTCATGACAATTGTCCCTTACAATTTCCTATTTGGTTTTACTACTGGGGGACTTGGTTCGGATGTTCACTATCTGTATTACCATTAGAAGCCCAAGGCGGATGGGACTTTTGGGACAAGAATATGTCCTCCCTGGATGCGTATACAAAAGAACTACAATTCTTTCGGGTATTCAACATTGCCTGGATTTTTAGTTGGGAATACAGACTTCAGAATTACTTGAAGAATGCATTTCCTCTATCCCTGGTCCGGGTTTACAAAGTTAAATGGTGGCCTGAATTCAAAACACAATTATGTGGCAGTGAAAATGTAGAGCACTACTGTCGCACCAAATCTAAGAAGTTCACACTCCACAATCTCCATACATTTGAAGCAAAAACATACGTTGAACCTTCTACTCCTCGAAAGAAAGAAAGTCCGTCATCGTCAACAAGAACAAAGAACAAGGGTCTCTCCCAAAAAGAGAAAGAGGTTCTTGAATATCTCAAAGATGACCCTCAGATGAGACAAATATTTTTATAAAAAATTCTGGACAAGGCCAATGACTCTGACGAAGTCAGTTCAACAGCTTCAAACAATAACAAAAATACTGACATGTATCAAGATTCACAAGGCCCATATGAATTATGAACGATTAAAACAAAGGCTGGCACAGGTCACATGACCTTTGGCAAAATGCAAAAGCCAAATAATACAAAAGAGCCTGCAAGGGTCATTTGGCCCTTGGCAAAAGTAAAGGCCATTCGTACTAACAAATTTTTTCTTTTGCAGCTTTCGACAAATTACACTGTTCATCTACAGTGACCCCACTAACAAAAGCAAACAGTGTAATGATAAGGATGATGACTCACCTTTCATTACGTGTCCAAGACAAAAGGAATCTACTTTACAAAAAGAAGACTCACCTTTTCAGTACATGATGGCCGACAAAGAGTATCTACTTTTGATGTCCAAACAAAATTACAATTATGAAGGGCTCTCTTCCATCTCTATTTAAGGAGTGCTCGTCAAGTGAAGAAGGCAGATTGAGAAAAAGAGAAAGAAGCATCTTCAAGCTCTCTCAAAAACTTCCTCTCAGCTTTCTTCAACAAAGTTTTCTTTCTTAAGTTATCCTTTGTACTTCTACATTTCAAAGTTTCCAACATTTTCAAGTTCAACAATTTGTGTAAGTTCTTCATATTACATTTGTACTTTACTTAAACTGTTTCTTTGTACATTTTAATAAAAAGTTAGACATTTTAAGTTACATTTCAGTTTCCCTGTTAATTAGCGATCCTGTTTCCAGTTGGTATCAGAGCCAGTGAGATTGCATATACGTGCATTTAGAAGTTGTGCTTAGGTGTGTGTTTGCATCTCTGTGTTCATAGAGCTGTGTCTTGCATACAGTGGTGTCCGTAGCATTGGTCAGCCAAGGAAAATCCGTTGGTCAACCGTGTGAAGGTGGTCCCGGTGGTGGTCCCGTTATACACCTGTCTGCGCATAGAGATTTGAATGCATACATAATCATGGCGTCCAGATTAAGGCGTATGTTATCTTTCCGATCTGATAGTAACCAGGGTAACATCGTTAATTCTAATGAACAAAGAACCTTACCTTTATTTAGGGCTCCTAGCCCAGACAATTATGCAAATTGGTCTCTCCCTAGAATATAGTTAGACACCATTTATAAAATTGGCACATTTGATTTCATTAAAGCATATTCTTGCAAAACGCATGAAGAAGTCATTAGTTTACAAAATGGTTTACAAACTATTAACATGCTTAAACCAAATGCTATCAATTTACATTTACAAGCAAAACATCAATTTATGCATATTGGTTTAGTACAAGTAGCCATTAAACCTTTGGTAAGAAAAGGTATTAATGCTCCTATTTACATGGCTTTACGTGACAAAAGATTACGTAAATACAAATCTTCTTTACTTGCAGTTATCCAAACTAACATTTACAAAGGTCCTATATTTTTCAATTGTTATCCTGATTTTATGGTTGATTTAACCTGTCCTATGACAACAGAAGCTCTCAAATTAGATGTTCATATACAAGGTAACGAATTTTTGGACTTTAAAAATTTCGTTGTTATGTATCGAATTTATTTTCGACTTATGAGTACAAATTTAAATACAAGGTTTTTAAACCCTCTTCCTTCCAATTCCCAAGAAACAATTTTAATTCAAATTGAAGACGAGAAACCCACTGTCTTCACTCCAAAATTACTCAAATGGGATGAAATAACTCTCCCAGATGAGCTTGAGCTCCACGAGCCTCAACCTTCCTTACAAATTGCAAGAAGAGGTATTGACGAAATTGTAGAAGAATCTGATGGCCGAATTCTTCTTAAATTTCGTTCTTTCTCTATCAAAGAAACTCCTGACCATTCTTATCCATCCAATTATAGACGATCATTTTCAGATGTTGCTTCCTCTTCTGAACGTTTCGACAATTCGACTCGATATAGGTTTCGTAATCCTATACCTGAGCCCATTATTGATCCTCCATCTCCGACTACATCTGGAATTGGAGCTTCAATTAATGGTATTTTTTCCATAAATTTCCAAATTGACTGGGATATGATCAAAGCTGATTATTACTCAGTTCCAAATACCTCTTTGCGAACTTGGTTCGAACAAATGGATCGTTCCCACATGGAATCCATTAAAAAGGAGTGGATTTCAGACATGGAACGTTTCCGTACAAACATTCCTTTTTTTCTTTGGTTCCCTACACTTGCTTCCAAACATAGACTTCAAAATGTTTACCAAATACCCAGTATTAATGTTCAAACTTCCCTTATGAAAGGTTGGCATTTTCAAAATGGTTCCAGTGTCTCCTCTGTCCATCCCCCTGCAGATGATCTTAAGCTTCTGCACAAAGGTGACACCAATCTGGCGACACCTTTTCGCAAAGGCCGGGAGGGGAGTGAGGTAGTCAAACTTGATGACCTAAAAAAGGTTCATCAACAAGTCAATTATACAAACACTATCCTTCAAACAATTGCTGAACAGCTTAACCAAGTTTCAGCTCAAATTGCTGAAAACAAGCGTAACCAAATGATCCATACCAAGCAAGAACCTAAAGATGAAGGTTCTCCACCTTTCTTCAAAACAGATACTATTCCAAAACCCAGATTAGAAGCCTTTCATAAACAAACAGAATCCTTAAAAAATCATTACCTCAAACTCATTTCTGACCAACTCAAGACTCTTGAGTTTGCTTCGTCTAAACCCTCAACATCTTGCATAGACAAAACTTGTCAAAAGATCCAAGATGAGTCGTCCACTAGTGATGAGTCTAGTGATGACTCAGAAGAGAGTCATGACGTTCAGAGACAAGAAGGTCATGATACTCTACAAACCATTGACAATATCGTTGATGAACCAACCACAATTAACAAGCTTCACAATTGGTCTAGAGGTCCAGGAAAGAATTTCTATCCTAGGCCAACTCCACCTGATATTCAATATGAAGAACGTGGATCCTTTGCCTCATCTAGTTTTGATGGCAGATCCATTCATCAATGGAATATCGATGGAAAGGCGGAACATGAAATCCTTTCCACAGTCCAAGAAATGTGGATGGCACATAATGCTTACAAAACTCAGGGTCATAGTGATACCAACATTGCAGTTGCCCTAGTAATAGGTTTTACAGGTCAACTTAAGTCGTGGTGGGATAATACCTTTGCCACAGAACAAAGACAAGCCATCCTAACGCACAAAAAGATAGTAAGGAACCCTACCACAGGACTTGAAGAAGAACAAGATGATTGTGTGCAAACTCTTTTGCATACAATTACTCTTCATTTCCTTGGTAACCCAAAAGAAGAGCAAGCCGTTGCTAAAACAATTCTCATCAATTTAAGATGTCCTTCTTTGACAGATTATAGATGGTATAAGGATGTCTTTCTTACAAATGTTCTTAAACGGGAAGACAATACCCAAGATTTCTGGAAAGAAAGATTTATTGCAGGATTACCAAATTTATTTGGTGAAAGAATCCTCAATAAACTTAGACAGAATTTTGGCACAAATGATATCCCGTTTGGATTATTAACAATTGGTCAATTATTTGGTATTGTCAAAATTGAAGCTTTAAGTCTTTGTAATGAGATTAGGCTTCAATCCAAATATGGGAATGAGCGAACCCAATCCAGAAAGGAGATGGGTACGTTCTGTGAAGATTTTGGAATTACAAAGATTATGGCTCCTTCTACGGCCCGTAAAAAGGCCCAGAAGAAACAAAAGCCCAAACCAAGACAGCCCTTTGCTCAATCCAAACCTTTTGTCAAAAAAGAAACCAAGCCAGTTTCAAAAAAGAAAAGGTCTGCTAAGGACCAAAAGCCCATTGTCTGTTACAAATGTGGCAAAGTAGGCCACAAGGCTCCTCAATGCAAAACAGAACAAAAGATTAATGAGTTGTTTTCAGAAGAGCCAGAACTCAAACAAAAGCTTCTGGCACTACTCATTAAGGAACCCTCAGGGTCTGAAAGTGAAGACAACTATTATGGATCCAGTGATGATTCAGAGTATGAGTCTTCACCAATTAAGACTCTTAATGTCATTTCCTCAAAATCCAAAAAAGAATTGCTTATTGAGTTAATAGGACAAATCCCTGACCTAGATGTCAAAAAAGATTATCTTCAGCGCCTCAAAGATTTAATCCTTGAAGAAGAAGATAAACCAAAATTCGATTTTGGACCTTCTTCGTCCTTCAATCAAATCTTTGAGAATTATCCTATTCCAAATCCTTTCCAACCCGTCACTACAAAACAATTACAAACTGAGTTTAACGAACTCAAAAGTCAAGTTCGGATTCTCAAATCAGATGTCGTTCTCCTCAAAACAAAAGATTTAGAGATTGATGCAAAAATATCAATGCTAGAATCTCTAAAAGCAAATCCCCCTCTTCCTCCACCTGATTTACATTCCTCAGAAATATCAGAAGTTGATATTCCTCAAACTCAATTTTTACAAACCATATCCCGTATTACCTTTCAAAAATGGTACTCTATAGTCAATTTAGTTGTTGATGACTTCTCTATGAATGTCATCGCTCTAATTGACAATAGAGCAGATCAAAATTGCCTTAGAGAAGGAGTTGTTCCTACCGAGTACAGTGAGCGTTCAAATGAACAGCTTGTCAGTGCTAGTGGTGATCCTTTACATATTCGTTACAAATTAGAAAAAGGATATATTCGTAATAACAATTACTGCTTTAAAAATGTATTTCTTGTTATTAGTAATATTACAAATGATTTGATTTTAGGTACCCCTTTTCTAACACAAATTTACCCCTTTACTGTTTCAGAAAGTGGTATTCATACAAAAGTTTTGGGAAATCCTATTACATTTCACTTCCTAACCTCCACACACCAAAAGAAGATTATGGAATTACAATCTTCCTCAATTTTTAGACAAATCAATTTTATCCAATCAAAACAAAATGCCTTCTTTCCAAACGATCGCATTATAATCTTACCATTTCCCAATCCCTCTGCATTCAGGATCATTGAAACTGATGCATCTGACATAGGTTATGGTGGCATTTTAAAACAAAGACTAACCTCGCATGACCAAGAACAATTAGTTAGATATCATTCAGGGTTATGGCTCGGTGCACAAAAGAATCACTCTGCAATTAAAAAAGAAATTTTATCCATTGTTCTCTGTGTTACAAAATTTCAAGATGATTTATATTTCAAAAAATTCCTAATTCGAATCGATTGCAAATTTGCAAAAGAAATTTTACAAAAGGATGTCAAAAATCTGGTTTCCAAACAAATTTTTGCCCGATGGCAAGCAATCCTTTACGCATTTGATTTTGATATTAAATTCATCAAAGGAGAAACAAATACTTTATATGATTTCCTTCCAAGAGAATTCTTGCAAGGAAAGATTAACACACAAATCTCTCTTGCAGAATTCAAAATGAGTGGAAACAAACCAAGAGGCAAAGACAAAGGCAAAAGCATTCGAAGAGCAGAAGATTATCAAATTACTGTCCCTACAAAATTACCTCTTCAAAACCAATTCCAAACCCTAGCCAATTATCCACCCTTACCATACAAAACCGTGGTCTCTCGACCACCTACCAAGCCAACCAGTGACAATTCCTACACCGTTCGATATACAGAACATTTGTGCCTAACTACTCACAAAACCATACCAACCACTGACATTTTAAAACCTTTGGTCAAAAAGATCTTCGGCAGTCTTCATTTCGCCACTGACCATACACAAAAAACCCAACAGTTTTATGAGCTAATCTTAGTAGATACTCATTCTGCTGATATTAGCCATACCCATGACAAAACCAACCCAAACCACATACTCTTTTCCAAATGTATTATTCGGCAAGTTCTCAGTGCTCAGCAATGGAAAGATTCGTTCGAAGAATGACACTTTTCAGTACCATTTGCCCCACAGACCTACAATTACAATGATTATAGAACGGCTTGGTACCGAGCCTTTCTATATTTACCTGAAACCCATTCTTGGTTCCATAATTTTCATGACAATTGTCCCTTACAATTTCCTATTTGGTTTTACTACTGGTGGACTTGGTTCGGATGTTCACTATCTGTATTACCATTAGAAGCCCAAGGCGGATGGGACTTTTGGGACAAGAATATG
>JAKOGI010002309.1:30000-115000 GCA_029747015.1 Carnegiea gigantea
ATTTTTGTTTCATTTTTATTGGTTACCATATAATTTCAATCAACCCCCCCCCAAACGTATAGTCTTTTAGGAGTGTCTAGGTAATTTTAGATAGTTTAGATTTTGATTTTTGGAGTAGTTACAATTTTAGATTGATTTATATTCGGTTTTAGTATTTAATTACCAGTTTGTTAGAAATTAGAATAAAAATAGTTATTATCATATTTCTTCAAGTTTTATTAATTCCTATGGTTTATATATGTCCTAGTCTGCTCATATTCAATTTCGTATTTTTTGGAAATTATTTGATAATTTTTCAGAATTATTTTGTGAAATTGAGAAGTGCAGGTTTTTAGGTTATTAATTCTGAAAATTTCTATTTTTAATTTTAATTTATGATTATTAAGTGTTGTTAAATCCAGAAAATTGTGTCCTAAAATTAGGGTAATTTTCATGATTAATTTTGTATTTATATTAATGCAGATTATTTTATATCTAATTTCAGATTTATTATTCTCCTTGATATTCTATGCTAATTTTCTAATCTGATTTTTCTAAAATTAATTAGATACAATTTAGAATTCATAAGCTTATAGACCTGAAGAATAAATTTTTAGGTTACTGTTTGATATTTTTAATATTTATTTTCTGACTATTATTTGTTGTTATTGATTTGTAATTAAAATTTCAGTTGCTATTCTGTTTTTATTTTTCTAAATTATTTAGGGAATATTTTTACTGTTTTATTTTCAGAATATGATCTAGAATATTTAGGAGCATCATTGGGCAGTTTTCCAGATTTTTATTCATTAGATTTTAATTATTTTCAAATTATTAAGATTAGACTTAATAAATTGAATTAGTAAAATCATTTAGGATTAAGCTAGCTTTTTGCAACAATCTTTCCTCGTGGATCGATCCCTACTTTCCTATGCTATAAAAAGTATTTAATAACCAAAGTAGTGGTTAAATTTGTAGCTCTCGACAAGCTTTAC
Source organism: Carnegiea gigantea (assembly GCA_029747015.1). Lineage (NCBI taxonomy): Eukaryota > Viridiplantae > Streptophyta > Magnoliopsida > Caryophyllales > Cactaceae > Carnegiea > Carnegiea gigantea. The sequence continues at coordinate 30,975 of JAKOGI010002309.1, forward strand.
AAATTTTGGCGCCATTGTCGGGAAAAGAAAATTAAATTGCTAGTTTACTTCTATTTAATTTTGCTACTTTTATTTGTTTTATTATAACTCTAGTTTTTTGATTTTATTCTTTTTAGATTTCAAGGACTGTATGAAATTAAGGAGTGGAAAAGAAATTGGAGAGGACAAGGAACAAGCATTGAAAGCTGAAAACAAAGAGAGTCAGCCTGACCCAGTAAGTTTTAGGGGTAAAGAGGTAAGCATGTCTACTCTTCGAGAACTTGCAGCTCCTAATTTAGAAACCCAACCAATGTCCATTACTTATGCTATTTTAGATAAGCCTTTGAAATTAAACTCAGGATTTATTAATTTATTACCTAAGTTTCATGGATTAGCTGGAGAGGACCCCTGTAGACACATTAGTGAATTCCTTATTACTTGTTCTGCTATGGTGCCTGAAGGAATTCCTGAGGATCAAATTAGACTAAGGGCTTTTCCTTTTTCTTTGCTTGGTAATGCTAAGGACTGGTTATATTATATGCCTGCAGGATCTTTTTCTACATGGACTGCATTACATAAATCGTTTCTAGAAAAGTTTTTTTCTGCATCCCGTATTGGATCTATTATGAAAGAAATATGTGGAATCAAACAAATGAATGGGGAAACCTTTTGTGAGTATTGGGAAAGATTTAATAAGTTATGTGCTAGTTGTCCCCAACATCAAATAACTGAACAACCATTGATTCAATATTTTTATGAGGGTTTACTTCCTATGGCCCGTAATATGGTTGATGCTGTTAGTGGGGGGGCTCTGGTTAATAAACGCCAACTGATGCTAGAAATCTATTTAATTTAATAGCCCAAAAGTCTCAGCAGTTTGGTGCTAGGGACTGACAAGTTAAAAGGGTAAATGAGATATGTTCTAGTTCATCTCTAGAGAATCAGTTATCTCACATTACTCCTATGTTAAATAAGATTATTAGTGGGAGTATTCAAAAAGCAGTAATATGTGATATTTGTTGTCTAGAGGGGCATTACACTGATGCATGTCCTACTCTACAAGAAGGTAATGTTAATACTCTTTACTGTAACCAAAATCAAATGAGGTATGATCCCTATTCGAATACTTATAATGAAGGATGGAGAGACCACCCTAACCTTAGGTATGGCCCTAAGCCTAATCCACCTGGTTTTGACCAACCATCTCATCAACTTTCTAATCAAGATAGGACCAACTTCCTACTTGAACAAGTCCTTAAGAAGATGGATGATAGGTTCCAGATTTTGGAGACAACTCTTAAGCAGGTTCAAGAGAGACAAACGGCAACTGATATCATAGTTAGCAACTTGTAGGCTCAAATGCAAAATAGGTTACCATCTCAGCCTTACCCTAACCCTAAAGAGAATGTTAGTGCCATAACAATTAGGAGTGGGAAAGAGTTAAAAGAACCTAGGAAGAGTAGAGAATTAGAACCTGAGTTAGAGATTAAAGGGGCTGAACCAGAGTTAGGCACTAATTCTAATCAAACTACTAAGGAAATAAGAGAGAAGAAAAGAGAACCTTATAAAGCAATTCCACCCTTTCCTAGTAGATTTCGAAACCCTACTTCTAAGGTGAATGAGGCTAACCAAGATCTTAGAGACATTAAAGAAGATAGAAATCAACATACCTCTCCTTGATGCTATTAAATAGGTGCCTCATTGTGCTAAGTTCTTGAAAGAATTATGTACTACTAAAAGAAAATAAGTAGGGAATGAAAAGGTAAGTGTGGGGGAAAATATATCTGTAGTTTTTCAAAGGAAACTTCCCCCTAAGTGCAAAGACCCAGGCGTGTTCTCTGTTCCTTGCAAAATAGGGCATCTTTACTTTGATAAGGCTATGCTTGATTTAGGTGCTTCCATTAATGTCATGTCTAGGCCTGCTTATGACAAACTGAACTCAGGAAAGTTAAAGAAAACTGGTGTAGTGCTTCAGTTAGCTGATAGGAGCAGTATTTACCCAGATGGAGTGTTAGAGGATGTCTTAGTCCAAGTGAATGAACTTGTATTTTCTGCTGATTTTTATGTGATGAACATGGGTGATGCATGTCATGATATTCCCATCTTGCTTGGCAGGCCATTTTTAAAAACAGTTAGGACTAAAATTGATGTGCATGAAGGAACATTAACCATGGAATTTGATGGTGAAGTGATTAAATTTAACATTTTTAATGCCATAAGATTCCCTGTTGATGTGAATTACGTGTATGCACTTGATGTTATTGATGAGTTGCCCCAAGATATTTATGACTTATCCAATGAAGATGAATTTTTGACTTTGCTTACTAAGAGTCTTGATCATGCTGACTTTCAAAAAGTGCCTTACCAGATCAATGATGATTTAGTAGAAGAGATCCAATTAGAGGATCCCGGAGCTTCATGAAGTCGAGCCAACGACTATAAACAAAGGCGCTGGTTGGGAGGCAACCCAACGTTTTTAGGGAAGTACCCATTTAATTTTGCTTTTATTTTCATTATTTCTATCTTTTTGCATGCATTAGGGACAATGCATGAATTAAGTGTGGGGGGTGCATCCTACATTTAATTCCTGCAGTTTTTATTATTTAAAAAAAAGCCAAAAAAAAGAAAATCGAAATTTTTTTTTAAATTTTTTCTTATAAATAATGCATGATATGAGTTTATGCTAGGCTTGCTTACTTAGAAAATTTTTTGTTTTATTAGCTATTTTTTTTAGTTTATTCTTTTATGAGTGAAGACTTCTAAGCAAGCCAACCGTCTTTCAGAGAAGTTTGAGTTGATCTTCATATATCTCTTTAATGAGTAATTATCATAATTATCCATCATATTTTATCATGTTATATAGCCGTACAGAGGAAATAAAATGACATATCCATCTCCTAGACTATTGAATTAGCAGAATAACTCAAAAAAAAAAAGGAGAGTCAAAGTTGGGAATGACAAGTACCCCTTTGAGGCATGCGCTACTCAGTGCTACCCTTTGAGGCAATCCTGTCACTGGAAAGCTTGCTTCCCATACTAGTGAGTCAATAAAATAAATAAAAGTAATGATGAAAATAAAATATTTGCTCCAGCATCTCTATTCGGGTGAGTGTGAGACAGGAAGTATTTAATTTCTAAGACCATATATGGGCCTCGAATATGTGCGCAAGTGGAGTTTGAAAAAAAAAAATGAAAGAGAAATAAGTACAAGGCAAGTTTGGAATCAATTCAATGAGTTATTCTATCTAATTCAATAGTCTCTATAACCATACCATGCCTAAATTATTCTATCTTAACTTTTTTTAAACCTCTTGATCGGTATATGCATAATCAGAAGTGATGGGTAATTATTAATCTTGTTACTTCATTATGGAAATATTGTGAGGTTGATGAATAAACTCTCTGATGGTAGTTAGATGTCTAGTAGTTATTTACTTATAAGAGGAAAAACTAATTAATTTTCTATAAAAACTGTTTTTAAAGCAAGTCAAAGCCTATTATGAGCATCATAGTTATGTATGACTTTATAAGGAAGAAAGAGAGTAGGGTTTAGGTCGAGTCTAAGATTTCTTTGCACGAGGACGTCCAAAGTCTAAGTGTGGGAGAATTTGTTAAGTCAAAAATCATGCATTGTTTTAATAATTATTTTGATTATATTATATATTTTATTTCGTCTAATTTACTTTAATTTTTATATTTTTCAAGTTAGGCATTATTTTAATAAAGAGGAGAAGATGAGTCGTTGAGGCTCGGGTTTTACATACTTGGGTAGAAGACGGTCCAAATAAGGATAATTATGAAGATATTGTCTGGGCTAGGATTTCAAGAGTTGGAGAAGAGCTAGAAGTCTTGAGGGAGAAGAAGTTTAAGGAAGAAAGGAAGAAGGAAACCCTAATTACTAACCCTGATCACACCCCTCCTTTCTTCCCTATATATATCATCATCACCATCACCATAAGGATCATCTACCACCCACGCACCCATCCTCCTCTCAAAAATATATCTTTTATCATTATTTCATGTATAGTTATTGGGGTTGTTATTTTATCTTGATAGTTGATCATTGAACATGATTATTATTGATAAATATTGGGATTTTATTCTCAATATGAGTGAATAATTTTCACGTGCTTAGTATAATCTTCTTGAAGTCATGATAAATTAATTATTTTGAAACAAGTTTTATACTTTAACGCCTAGTTGATTTATATTCATGATTCTTTAGCGATTAGCATTTATCGTTTATGAAATTTGTGTTAAATCAATTAGAATGCATGCTAGTTGATTAAATACAATTTCGATTGATAGTTTAGAAGATTATAATACGTAAAAGTTATAGTCTTTTAGGCTTAGGTATCACCCTAATTAATCATGGATGGCTCAAATCCATCTCTTTTAGTTAGGTAATCGCTTTAGATCTTTGTTAAATTGATTTGCTAGTAAATTAATTACAAAGTGTTAAATAATATTTTTCTAATTCTTAATGCTCTAGTTTGGTTAAATTTTTGCGTTGGTGTAAAGATTATCAAATTAGTAGGGTTTATACTAGGGATGGACCTAAATAAACTAGAACATAAGGAAAAACGGGGAAGAACTGCTGGTGGATGTCTTCTACAGTTTAACTCATGAATGCAATTAATTTGTGTGTTGATGATAAATATTAATTTGCATGGTGGATTGAGATTATACTAAGTATCCTTGATAAATTTGACGACTTTGATAATTATTTGTTGCTTATAGTTAATTTGGTTTGTTTGTTAATTTTTGTTTCATTTTTATTGGTTACCATATAATTTTAATCGACCCCCCCCCCAAAAGTTTGGTCTTTTAGGAGTGTCTAGGTAATTTTAGATAGTTTAGATTTTGATTTTTGGAGTAGTTATAATTTCAGATTGATTTATATTTGGTTTTAGTATTTAATTACTAGTTTGTTAGAAATTAGAACAAAAATAGTTATGTTCGTATTTATTTGAGTTTTATTAATTCCTAGGTTTATATAGTGTCCTAGTCTGCTCATATTCAATTTCATAATTTTTGAAAATTATTTGATAATTTTTCAGAATTATTTTGTGAAATTGAGAAGTGCAGGTTTTTAGGTTATTAATTCTGAAAATTTCCATTTTTAATCTTAATTTACGATTATTAGGTGTTGTTAAATCCAGAAAATTGTGTCCTAAAATTAGGGTAATTTTTGTGATTAATTGCGTATTTATATTGATGCAGATTATTTTATATCTAATTTCAGATTTATTATTCTGCTTGATATTCTGTGCTAATTTTCTAATCTAATTTTTCTGAAATTAATTAGACACAATTTAGAATTCATAAGCTTATAGACCTGAAGAATAAATTTTTAGGTTATTGTTTGATATTTTTAATATTTATTTTCAGACTATTATTTGTTGTTATTGATTTTTAAGTAGAATTTCAGTTACTATTCTGTTTTTATTTTTCTAAATTATTTAGGGAATCTTTTTACTGTTTTATTTTCAGAATATGATTTAGAATATTTAGGAGCATCATTGGGCAGTTTTCTAGATTTTTATTCATTAGATTTTAATTATTTTCAAATTATTAAGATTAGACTTAATAAATTGAATTAGTAAAATCATTTAGGATTAAACTAGCCTTTTACAACAATCTTTCCTCCTAGATCGATCCCTACTTTTCTATGCTATAAAAAGTATTTAATAACCAAAGTAGTGGTTAAATTTGTAACTCTCGACAAGCTTTACAAATTTTGGCGCCGTTGCCAGGGAAAGAAAATTAAATTGCGAGTTTACTTCTATTTAATTTTGCTACTTTTATTTGTTTTATTATAACTCTAGTTTTTTGATTTTATTCTTTTTAGATTTCAAGGAGTGTATGAAATTAAGGAGTGGTAAGAAAATTGGAGAGGACAAGGAACAAGTATTAAAAGCTGAAAACAAAGAGAGTCAGCCTGACCCAATAAGTTTTAAGGGTAAAGAGGTAAGCATGTTTACTCTTCGAGAACTTGCTGCTCCTAACTTAGAAACCCAACCAATGTCCATTACTTATGCTGTTTTAGATAAGCCTTTGAAATTAAACTCAGGATTTATTAATTTATTACCTAAGTTTCATGGATTGGCTGGAGAGGACCCCTATAGACACATTAGTGAATTCCTTATTACCTGCTCTGCTATGGTGCATGAAGGAATTCCTGAAGACCAAATTAGACTAAGGGTCTTTCCCTTTTCTTTGCTTGGTAATGCTAAGGACTGGTTATATTATATGCCTGCTGGATCTTTTTCTACATAGACCGCATTGCATAAATCGTTTCCAGAAAAGTTTTTTCCTGCATCCCGTATTGGATCTGTTAGGAAAGAAATATGTGGAATCAAACAAATGAATGGAGAAACCTTTTGTGAGTATTGAAAAAGATTTAATAAGTTATGTGCTAGTTGTCCACAATATCAAATAATTGAACAACTATTGATTCAATATTTTCATGAGGGTTTACTTCTTATGGACCGAAATATGGTTGATGCTGCTAGTGGGGGGCTTTGGTTAATAAAACCCCAACTGATGCTAGAAATCTATTTAATTTAATGGCCTAAAACACTCAACAGTTTGGTGCTAGGGACTCACAAGTTAAAAGGGTAAATGAGATAGGTTCTAGAGAATCAGTTATCTCACATTACTGTTATGTTAAATAAGATTGTTACTGGGAGTATTCAAAAAGCAGTAATATGTGGTATTTGTTGTCTAAAGGGGCATTACACTGATGCATGTCCTCCTCTAAAGAAGGTAATGTTAATGCTCTTTACTGTAACCAAAATCAAATGAGGTATGATCCCTATTCGAATACTTATAATGAAGGATAGAGAGACCACCCTAACCTTAGGTATGACCCTAAGCCTAATCCACCTGGTTTTGACCAATCATCTCGTCAACTTTCTAATCAAGATAGGACCAACTTCCTACTTGAATAAGTCCTTAAGAAGATGGATGATAGGTTCCAGATTTTGGAGACAACTCTTAAGCAGATTCAAGAGAGACAGACGGCAACTGATATCATAGTTAGCAACCTGCAGGCTCAAATGCAAAATAGGTTACTATCTCAGCCTTACCCTAACCCTAAAGAGAATGTTAGTGCCATAATAATTAGGAGTGGGAAAGAGTTAAAAGAACCTAGGAAGAGTAGAGAATTAGAACCTGAGTTAGAGATTAAAGGGGCTGAACCAGAGTTAGACACTAATTCTAATCAAACTACTAAGGAAATAAGAGAGAAGAAAAGAGAACCTTACAAACTAATTCCACCCTTTCCTAGTAGATTTTGAAACCCTACTTCTAAGGTGAATGAGGCTAACCAAGAGATCTTAGAGACATTAAAGAAGGTAGAAATCAACATACCTCTCCTTGATGTTATTAAACAGGTGCCTCATTATGCTAAGTTCTTGAAAGAATTATGTACTACTAAAAAAAAATAAGTAGGAATGAAAAGGTAAGCGTGGGGGAAAATGTATTTGCAGTTTTTCAAAGGAAACTTCCCCCTAAGTGCAAAGACCCAAGTGTGTTATCTGTTCCTTGCAAAATAGGACATCTTTACTTTGATAAGGCTATACTTGATTTGGGTGCTTTCATTAATGTCATGTCTAGGCCTGTTTATGACAAACTGAACTTAGGAAAGTTAAAGAAAACTGGTGTAGTGCTTCAGTTAGCTGATAGGAGTAGGGGTGTTCATGGTTCGGGTACCCGAGCCAAAAGAGATTTCGGTTCGGGTACCCGAAATTTCGGGTCGGCAAATTGGTGAACCGTATCCGAGCCGAAACTTTCGGGTACCCGAAATTCGAGTACCCGAAAATTTCGGTTCGGGTTTTTGGTTACCCAATAACCCATTTTTTCTAAAATATTTTTTCCTACTTTGCCTAATAATTTTCTTGTACCCATAATATAATTATTTCTATTTATGCTATAAATAGTTGTTGTATTGAGCCAAGTTGCACTTTAAATTATTACAAAATATGACAATATAACCGGATATCTTATCACCATTCACATTTTAATTAATCTACACTTCCATAAGGCATAAGCTTGTTAACATCATATTCATACCCAACACATTCAAATAAAATAATGCAACGAAGTCAAAGTACTTGTCTTCTTCGGGTTTCTAAATACTTGACTTACAAAGTCTTTAGAAAATGGATGATATAAAAAACGTTTTGAAAAAGTTTTGACTTACAAAGTCTTTAGAAAATGGATGATATAAAAAAAGTTTTGAAAAAGTTTTAAAAAAAGTTTCGGGTTTTTCGGGTACCCAAATCTTCAAAATGCCCGAACCGTACCCGAACCAATAACCGAAAAAAAATATTGGTTCGGGTACCCGAACCAAAATTTTCAAATATTTCGGTTCGGGTACCCGAGATTTCGGATCGGGTAGCGGGTTTTCGGTTCGGGTTATTAGTTATGGATATTTTTGAACACCCCTAGATAGGAGTAGTATTTACTCAGATGGAGTGCTAGAGGATGTCTTAGTCCAAGTGAATGAACTTGTGTTTCCTGCTGATTTTTATGTGATGAACATGAGTGATGCATGTCATGATATTCCCATCTTGCTTGGCAGGCCATTTTTAAAAACAGTTAGGACTAAAATTGATGTGCATGAAGGAACATTAACCATAGAATTTGATGGTGAAGTGATTAAATTTAACATTTTTAATGCCATGAGATTCCTTGCTGATGTGAATTACGTGTATGCACTTGATGTTATTGATGAGTTGCCCCAAGATATTTATGACTTATCCAATGAAGATGAATTTTTGACTTTGCTTACTAAGAGTCTTGATCATGCTGACTTTCAAAAAGTGCCTTACCAGATCAATGATGATTTAGTAGAAGAGATCCAATTAGAGGATCCCGGAGCTTCATGAAGTCGAGCCAACGACTATAAACAAAGGCGCTGGTTGGGAGGCAACCCAACGTTTTTAGGGAAGTACCCATTTAATTTTGCTTTTATTTTCATTATTTCTATCTTTTTGCATGCATTAGGGACAATGCATGAATTAAATGTGGGGGGGGCGCATCCTGCATTTGGTTCCTGCAATATTTATTCTTGAAAAAAAAACACAAAGAAAATCGAAAAACAATTTTTTTTCCTTATAAATAATGCATGATATGAGTTTATGCTAGGCTTGCTTGCTTAAAAATGTTTTTTTTTTTAACTATTTATAGTTTATTCTTCTATGAGTAAAGACTTCTAGGTAAGCTAGCTGTCATTCAGAGAAGTTTGAGTTGATCCTCATATATCTCTTTAATGAGTAACTGTCATGATTGTTCATCTTATTTGGTCATGTACTATATCCGCTTCAGAGGTAATAAAATGACCTAACCTATTTCCTAGACTATTGAATTAGTATAATAACTCATTAAAATTGTGATTTTTCTTTTTTTCTTTTAAAAAAAAAAAGAAAAAAAAAGAAAGTCAAAGTCGGGAATGACAAGTATCCCTTTCAGGCATGCGCTATTGGGTGCTACCCTTTGAGGCAATACTACCACTGAAAAGCTTGCTTCCCATACTAGTGAGTCAATAAAATAAATAAAAATAATGATAAAAATTAAATGTTTGCTCCCGCACCTCTATTCGGGTGAGTGTGAGACAGGGAGTGTTGAATTTCTAAGTCCCTATATGGGCCTCGAATATGTGCAAAAATGGAGTTTGAGGGGGAAAAAAAAAGAACAAGAAGAAAAATAAATGCAAGGCAAGTTTAGAATCAATTCAATGAGTTATTTTATCTAATTCAATAGTCTTTATAGCCATACCATATCTAAATTATTCTATCTTAATTTTTTTGGACCTCTTGATCGGTGTATACATAATCAGAAGAGATGGGTAATTATTGATCTTGTTACTTCATTATGGAAATATTGTGAGGTTGATGAATAAACTCTCTGATGGTAGTTAGATGTCTAGTAGTTATTCACTTATAGGAGGAAAAACTAATTAATTGTCTATAAAACTGTTTTTAAAGTAAGTCAAGCCTATTATGAGTATCATAGTTATGCATGACTTTATAAGGAAGAAAGAGGGTAGGGTTTAGATCGAGTCTAAGATTTCTTTACATGAGGACGTCCAAAATCTAAGTGTGGGGGAATTTATTAAGCCAAAAATCATGCATTGTTTTAATAATTATTTCGATTATATTATATATTTTATTTCGTCTAATTTACTTTAATTTATATATTTTTCAGGTTAGGCATTGTTTTAATAAAGAGGAGAAGACGAAACGTTGAGGTTCGGGTTTTACATACTTGGGCAGAATACGGTCTATATAAGGATAATTATGAAGATATTATATGGGTTAGGATTTCAAGAGTTGGAGAAGAGTTAGAAGTCTTGAGGGAGAAGAAGTTTAAGGAAGAAAGGAAGAAGGAAACCCTAACTACTAACCCTAATCACACCCCTCCTTTCTTCCCTATATATATGATCATCACCATCACCATAAGGATGATCTACTACCATGCAACCAGCCATACACGCCAGCCTCACAACCCACGCACCCATCCTCCTCTCAAAAGTATATCTTTTATCATTATTTCATATATAGTTATTAAGGTTGTTATTTTATCTTGATAGTTAATCATTGAATATGATTATTATTGATAAATATTGTGATTTTATTCTCAATATGAGTGGGTAATTTTCATGTGCTTAGTATAATCTTCTTGAAGTCATGCTAAATTAATTATTTTGAAATAAATTTTATGCTTTAATGCCTAGTTGATTTATATTCATGATTCTTTAGCGATTAGCGTTTATCGTTTATGAAATTTGTGTTAAATCGATTAGAATGTATGCTAGTTGATTAAATACAATTTCGATTGATAGTTTAGAAGATTATAATACGTAAAAGTTATAGTCTTTTAGGCTTAGATATCACCCTAATTAATCATGGATGGCTCAAACCCATCTCTTTTAATTAGGTAATTGCTTTAGATCTTTGTTAAATCGATTTGCTGGTAAATTGGTTACAAAGTGTTAAATGATACTTTTCTAATTCTTAATGCTCTAGTTTGGTTAAATTTTTGCGCTGGTGTAAAGATTATCAAATTAGTAGGGTTTATATTAGGGCTGGACCTAAGTAAACTAGAACCTAAGGAAAAACGGGGAAGAACCGCTGGTGGATGTCTTCTACAGTTTAACTTATGGATGAAATTAATTTGTGTGTTGATGATAAATATTAATTTACATGGTGGATTGAGATTATACTAAGTGTCCTTGATAAATTTGACAACTTTGATAATTATTTATTGCTTATAGTTAATTTGGTTTGTTTGTTAATTTTTGTTTCATTTTTATTGGTTACCATATAATTTCAATCGACCCCCCCTAAAAGTATAGTCTTTTAGGAGTGTCTAGGTAATTTTAGATAGTTTAGATTTTGATTTTTGGAGTAGTTATAATTTTAGATTGATTTATATTCAGTTTTAGTATTTAATTACCAGTTTGTTAGAAATTAGAATAAAAATAGTTATTTTCATATTTCTTTGAGTTTTATTAATTTCTAGGGTTTATATAGTGTCCTAGTCTGCTCATATTCAATTTCGTAATTTTTGGAAATTATTTGATAATTTTTCAGAATTATTTTGTGAAATTGAGAAGTGCAGGTTTTTAGGTTATTAATTCTGAAAATTTCGATTTTTAATTTTACTTTACGATTATTAGGTGTTGTTAAATCCCTAAAATTGTGTCCTAAAATTAGGGTAATTTTTGTGATTAATTTTGTATTTATATTAATGCAGATTATTTTATATCTAATTTCATATTTATTATTCTGCTTGATATTCTGTGCTAATTTTCTGATCTGATTTTTCTAAAATTAATTAGATACAATTTAGAATTCATAAGCTTATAGACCTGAAGAATAATTGTTTAAGTTACTGTTTGATATTTTTAATATTTATTTTCTGACTATTATTTGTTGTTATTGATTTTTAATTAGATTTTCAGTTACTGTTCTGTTTTTATTTTTCTAAATTATTTAGGGAATCTTTTTACTGTTTTATTTCCAGACTATGATCTAGAATATTTAGGAGCATCATTGGGTAGTTTTCCAGATTTTTATTCATTAGATTTAATTATTTTCAAATTATTAAGATTAGACTTAATAAATTGAATTAGTAAAATCATTTAGGATTAAGCTAGCCTTTTACAACAATCTTTCCTCGTGGATCGATCCCTACTTTTCTATGCTATGAAAAGTATTTAATAACCAAAGTAGTGGTTAAATTTGTAACTCTCAACAAGCTTTACAAGCTCCATGTTGCCTAAATTCGTTGGTCCATTCCTTTCCCTCACCTTTGAGCCTCCATTGAAACCCAAGTAAGGTCATCTTGATTGTTGTGTACGTATTAAATCTTAGAATGGAGAAATTGAGAGTTTGAGCAAGCACATGGCAGTTTGCATCTTTGAAATGAGTAGAGTGAACATGTGTTATATTTCAAACATTTGAGTGGGATGATCCACATTTCCTAAAAGTGAGGTTATGTCAGTCCATTTGGCTCTACTAAATTTTGTGTACTTGCATGATGTGTTTTGTGGTTCTTTGGGGCGACAAGTTTGATATAGGGCTTATAGTCTCATACTTCTTTGAGAACATTCACCTTCTCCTAATTTTGAAGTGTCTTGTGCGTTAATTGGGATTGTAATTTATTGATATTTTTACTTGTGATGTCCTATGAGATGCCTAGCCTAAGGAGGTTGTTGCATTTTTGAATCGTAAATGCATCTTCCTGTGTTAGTTTGTCTTGAGTATAACTTTACTTGGGGGCAAGCAAAGGTCTAAGCATAGGGGAATAATGAATGTCATATTTGCATGGATTATTTAACTATTTGGAAGTCATTTTAGGGGATTAGTATGCTTAATTGTATGATTTATCCCCATATTTTTGCTATTGCGCTTGGGTTTTGCTTGTTTCTAGAATGTTTGTAGATTTTAATTTTTTGACCCCAAAGGATGCCTCAAAGAAGGAAGCTTAAAGAGGCTCAAAGAAACTCAACAATACCGTGGTTTGTACCATGGTCCAGTAGGATCCAAGAAGAAGCGATGGGACAAACAAGAGAGAACAACTAGACTAGTGAGGACCACGGGCTTGCCGTGGTGGGGACCACGGGCCGTGGGCTTAGTCCATGGTGATCCTTCTTCCCTGTGGTCACCTACATCCTTCGCAACTGTTTGAATCCTTGCATGTTTTTAACAATTTGCAACCTTGAATTTAGTGTTAAAAGCCCATATTTTTGCCTACGTTGCGCATCCCATCATTATTTGCCATCTCTCTTGTACCCATAATCACCATTTTTGAGAGCTTGAAGCAATGGAAGAAGCAAAGATCGAGCAAGGTTCAAAGGGTCTTGGAAGTGGATAGAAAGATCATCATTCAGGCTGGTACAATAACTTTTCTTTCCTCCTCTTTTCCTTTAACTTCTCTTTTAGTGTAAATTAAGAATTTAGAGATTTTTATTTTTTAATTTCAATAATGACTGAGTAGATTTCTTTATCTAGGGGTTGATAAGCCAAACTGATGTTGTAGATTTTGCTAGTTTGAACTTTGAATCTTTTTTTGTTTTTCCATATTAATCATAGAGTTTGATTGTTGTTGTGACATTTCTGACCAATTTCATGCATGTTTATTAGATGCTTGATAGAAGTACTGAAAAGTGAAGATCAACGTCGGATAACTAGGATTAGACTTTATTTAATAATCACTTGAGAGAGGACAGTGAACTAGGTCGTCATTGGATAATCATATACTTAAATTTGATTAATTAAGATCTAATGTGAATTAGTAACTAATTTAATTAATTTAATTCATTTCCTTTTGAAGGAAAACTATGAATTCTCTCGTGTTATCGACAATTAAATCAATAGCCAAAGTGAAAAGTATTTGTTTGACATGTTAGATGGACACATCATGAGGTGTACCTACACCAATATATTTTTAGTTATTGAAGCTAGTCCTTGTTCTTTAATGCTTAACAAAAAAAAATCTAATTCGAATCTTGATTTTGCTTAGCAAACTTTTAAAGAAATTGTTAATTCAATCTAGTCTTTGTTGGCATGACCTCAATCTATGCCACAACACCCTTGCACTTGCAGTGGCGATTACACACACACACACACACACACACACACACACACACACACACACACATATGCATATATGTACACACAAATATGTATATGCACTCGCGCATGTGTGTGTCTGTAAACACACACACACACACACACACACACACATATCTGTGTGTGGTTGTGTATCGAAAGAGAGAGAGAGAGAGAGAGAGAGAGAGAGAGACACACACACATACATGTATATATATACATATATAGATATAAATATATAACATATATGTGTATATATATATATATATATATATATATATGTGTGTGTGTGTGTGTGTGTGTGTGTTGTGTGTGTAGATATATCTTTATGTATATATGTATGTGTGTGTATATATATATATATATATATATATATATATATATATATATATATATATATATACACACACAACTATATATATATATAAAAAATATTATATATATATATATATATATATATTCATATTTACATTTACATGTATACATGTATATATATATGTGTGCGTGTGTGTGTACGTATACATATGGGCACACACACACACACACACACCTGGCTAAAGCTTACCTTGCCTAAAAACCCAGCATGAACCTGCCTCAAAATTTTGTGTTTGAACATGATTTTCTTAACCAAACCCGAAATAAATAAAATATGAAAAACTTATAAATTAGCGGGCCAAACCCGACCTAAACTTGCACCCGCCCTCTTGACCCGAACATTATATCCTGGCTTTTTAATTAATTTTCATTTATCCTTTTGACAATAATGGTTATTCATTAAATCAAATTATTTAGAGAAACATTACATATTATCAAATCCCCCCACAAATTAAACAATAGTACCCTTGCTTACCCAACTCCATTGTCATAAAATAATATCATACACAACTATTAAATTTGACAACTTAAAATAATGGGTATGAAATGATGTGAAGTAATGATCTACTCTTAAGAAATTAAAACAAAATATGCAAAATACTAAAATCCATAAGTCATAGCATTATACTTTTGGTGAAATGAATGTCGCTAATATTAGTTTAGATAAATTATTTTGTCAAAATCTAATTTTTTGATTATAATTAAAATACAATATCTTAAACTTCTCTAATTCCCTTTTGTTTGGTTTCCATTCTAATACACCTTTAACTACAATTCTAGTAGTAGGAAATGGCCGACCATATCCGTATTACTATTGATCTCTTAATAAAGTATACCTAATTGGGTAATGGTCCGTTGGTTAATAAAGATATCAAATTATTAAGCAAGTTAGTAGCGAGCCAGGCTCCTCCAACCCCTTAAGTTGCTCTAGACGGGATAGCCCATTAATGATCTGACCTATTATTGACCTTACTTTAATGTATTAGCTGACTAGTCCAACCTAAAGTTGACCCAACTCTTTGTCCAGCCAAACGCAACGTTCATGTATCATATAAAAAGTTTGAATATTTTTAATGTTCTTTTAAAAAATTATAATTACCATGTTTTTCATTGAACAATGAAACTTTTTTACAATAAATAAGCCCAATTTTTAAATTTAAAAAAAGGAAATATAATTAACAAAAAGACGCTTTAAACCTGCTGGGTTGACCCGAAACCCACAAAACTAAAACACACCCACCCATATTTTACCCGGACTCGAAATTCATCCAACCAATATTTTATCCGAACTCGAATACACCTGACCTGTATTTAACCCGCCCACCCGAACTAACACACACACACACACACACACACACACACACACACACATATATATGTGTGTGTGTGTGGGTGTGCATGTTTGCATGTGTGTGTGTGTGTGTGGGTGTGCATGTTTGCATGTGTGTCTATATATATATATATATATATATATATATATATATATATATATATATATATATATGTATGTATGTGTGCATATGTGTGTGTGTATATGTGTGTGTGTGTGTGTGTGTGTGTGTGTGTGTAGTGCATCCTTTGGCATCCTTTACAAAAAAACTAATAGAAAATAAAAGTAAAATTTTAAATATCTTATTCTATGACACTTTTTAAGAATCTTATCTTGACTTCGCATGTAAATTATTGTGTTTAATTCACAAAAAAAGGTATGATGAAATAATAAAAAGGTATGATAACATATAAATTGTATAAAGTTATCTATTTTTATATAATGTTTTTACGCTTGTCAATCACGATGTGTTTCATGGATGTATTTGATCGAATTAGGGTGTCATTATGTATCTGCATGTGTAACTAATCCATATAAACTACACAACTCATGATTGGTCGTAATTATTTAAAATTTAATTAAATCATAAAATATATTAACTTAGACTAAAATACTTTTTGAGTAACTATATGGTCCACCCGGTAGTACAATCACAAATGTACAACCAGCCCCACAATTGTCCACTTAGCGTGCACCACATAAGCAAAATCCAAAAACTGCTCAAAAAAAATATAAAAGCAAAAAGTGCTCAGAAAAACTGTCGATTCAAAATGCTCACCACCCCACAAACTTCTCATCACTCTCTCTCCAAAACTGCCCACATTCATGCTTGATTTGGCAAAATTATGCTGCATTTGCTAATGGATTCTAGCCAAAAATCTTTGGAAAATCTTCCTTGAAGCTTGAAGCAAGCATTTCGATGTAAGTTTTATAAACAAACAAAATTTTTATAAACAAACAAAATTTATTTGCATGTTTGAAACAACACAATAAATTCACTTGAAACGAACAGGCATTCTAGGTTTTAAGAAAATCGCGCTATCATAATCTCACTTTTACAATGTTTGCAGATGGAAACTCACCATTCAGCAGCAGCGAAGAAGAGATCTGCTAGTGATGAATCAAACACTCCTCAAAAATGGTGCGTTGAAAACCTTAAACCTAACATTAGTGAGCTAGAGTACATAATCAGTGAGCGATAATCAGAAATTTCTGCTTCTGTCAACACATTCACAAGAAAGCACTTAATCTACTGTTGGTTAATACCATGCAAAACACTTCTATCTACATTTCTAAAGAAAACGAAAAACAAAAATAGATCTCATTACGCACGACATACGCATGTTGGAGACCTATATATGTTATTTTAGTAAGTTATGAAACATGTGTAGTGAGCCATGACAATGCTAAACATCAGTCTAAATTTCCTCAGCGAACATGCTATAGTGAGCTGTACCTATGACTAGAATTTAGTGAGCCATGACTAGAATTTAATAAGCTGTAAATTATATTATAGTGGCTGTAAGCATATGCATGCTACAGTGAGTTGTACCTTATATTGTAGCAAGTTATGACTTGAATTTAGTGAGCCATGATTTGGATTTAGTGAGCTGTACCTTATATTCTATTGACTGTCAGCATATGCATGCTTTAATGAGCTGTACCTTATATTCTAGTGAGTTGTACCTTATATCCTAGTGAGCCATGATTTGAATTTAGTGAGTGGTACCATACATTCTAGTGTGCAGTCTATAACTCCAATCTCTTTTAATATACCATTTCATATATTTAGTGAGATGTAGCTTATATTCTAGTGAGCTATACCATATACTCCCATCACACAGTTCTACATGCTATAGTGAGCTGTAGCTTATATTCTAGTGAGCGATGATTTGACTTTAGTGAGGTGCAGCTTTTATTCTAGTGTGCTATCACATGTATTACAATATTAACATTACACAAAATACTATTTGATAGATCGAAGACAGAAGGGTCAAGCACAAGCACTCAAGATATAATTATAGATGTTATCCGAGACATCTCTTTTGATCTAGTGAACCTCATGTAATTACACTTAAAATATATCCAAATACACACTGTATAGTTCACAGCATTATATTGTGTTTTTCTTTTTTATTGAAGCCCAAAGGATCAAAGTAAGACAAATGAAACAAATCAAGGAATGGAAGAGGATATTACTCATTATGAAGGCCAAGATTTGTTTACATTATGTAAGTTTATATGTAATCATCTGAATTGCATATGTGGTGAGGAGAAATTGTATTGAAAGGTATTCTACCTTATATTTGGGGTTAACTGCTTCCAATTAGTGAGCTATAAACTATGCTTTGGTGAGCTATGACACATGTTTAGTGAGCAGTATGAAAATTCATCTTCTTTATTCTTATATACTATGTGCAGTTAAGCATTCCAATCTCTTTCAGTATACTAGTTCATATATGTAGTGAGTTCATCTTGAATTTTAGTCAACAAGTAAAATATACATCTGCAATTATATTTAGTAAGTAGAACTACATATGTGGTGAGCTGGTAATTTTTTTTAGTGAGCTCCAATCATATTAGATTAAACATTACACATTTATTGAGTTATACATCTTGTTCACTTATACAAAGTATCGTGTACAGCTACAGAAGAAGCAAACAAGGCAGCTTCACCAAATCAAGAAAAGACTCCACAGCTTGACAAGGAGAAAGAAAAACTGTCCACACCAAAGGACAAAACCTCTTCAGGAAAAAGCAGCTCATCAAGTGCTACTGCAAAGAAAAGAAGGGTGAAACAAGAAGTTAGGAAGAATAGAAATATTTGTAGCAGTCCAATAAGTTCTGACCATGAACAGGCAAGCTCCCCAACAGATGAGCATGAAAAACAAACTGTACATGCTATGGAAGAATCACAAGCTACTCAACAAGGAAAGGGAGAACAAGAATTGCAAAAAACAACAGAAGCACCGCAACAAAACACTCCCACAGCAGGGAAAAAACAAAAGGTGGGGAGTCAAAGAAAAATGATACACAAGAGAAGATTGGTAATAGAAAAGAACAAAAGGGGGAAAGAAGAATGCAGAGCAGAGCATCCCCAAAAGTTCTAAGAAACACTGCTCAATAAAGCTCAGAGAAAACAATCACCGACATTTATTGACAACTTACAGAGGAAACAGATGACACCACAGAGGACACCACTTATAAAATTCCTTCTCATAGGCATGATGATAAATCTGACTCTAAAGGTGAAGTGTTGGTGAAGAGAATCAAGAAAATAAAACAACATCAAAGCCCAAATCAAAGCAAATCCAAATGAGGTCAAAAAAGTGTGCCAGGGCACAAGCTGAAAAAGAGAGGCAGACTATCCAGGAGAGTCCAAACGATCCTATAAAGCGTGGACAACTCTCAGTTTTATAACATGATCAACAAAAGAAATCCCCAAAACAGCAATCAAATACTACCATTCATGTTCAAGACCCAAAGCTGTGTAATCAGTGCAAAAACCTAAATAGGCAGACACAAAACCCAAAAAGATTTTCCAGACCAGAATGTTACCATCAAGTTTGTAACAATAACTGAGAACTTCAATGAGGCACAGAGACAGGAAATACGCAATATGGGATTTGGAGGATTCCTCCATTTGCAAGTAACTGAATTGCTGGGGGATTTATGCAAATGGCTTGTAGATAGTATTGACCCATACTCAGTTACATTGTATATATCTTCTGATAAGAAGATTGAGATTACACCAATAGATGTGCAGCTCATATTGGCACTCTCCATTGGTGGAAGGAAAGTTGAGCAGTTTTATAGCAAAAAACCAAAGGATGCTAAATACAATGAAGTCCTCGTAGCATGGAGAAAGGAGTAGAATCTATAAGATGGGACCCCAAAGCTTAGCTAAATGCCGCAGTACATATTGACCCAAGCTGATGCAGGGGAAAGTTTCAAAAGAAATTTTATGTTGTATGTGGTCTTGTGTTTTTTCAACAGTTTGAAGAGTGTACATAGCATACCCTATTTTGCGAAGAATGTTGCTAATGTTGAAGACATAGCAACAATTGATTGGTATTAGTACACCATTGATAAATTTTGTGAATCTGTCAAAAAGAGGGCTTTAAAATTTGATGGGTCTATTCTCTTTTTGATGGTAAGTTCCTTTCATTCTATCAGAATATCATGTTTTCAGGCACAATATCACTTTTAGTGAGCTGAACATATATTTTAGTGAGCAGAACAATATTTCAATAAGTAGAATATATATCTTAGTTAGCAAACCATTTACTTTAGTGAGCATAATATATATTTCAGTGAGCAGAACATGTATTTTAGTGAACAAAATATTATTTTTGGCAAGCTATGGAGAGCTTGTTCATAGGTGACAATTGTCTATTACATTGATCTATAATGACTATTTTAGTGAGCACACATCACGTACACATACATATACCAATAACCAAATAGAAATTATTCTTACAGAACATTACTTTATGTTAGTGAGCTACTATACATTTTTAACGAGCAGAACAATATTTTTAGTGAGTAGACCATATATTTTAGTGAGCAGACCAATTATTTTAGTGAGCAGAAAATATCTTTTAGTGAGCAGAACACGTATTTTAGTGAGTAGAATATTAGTTTTGGTGAGTTATGAAGAACTTGTTCATAGTTGATAATTATCTCTCACACTGATCTATATTGACCATTTTAGTGAGCCAAATAGGAAATATTCTTAGAGAACTTTACTTTATGTTAGTGAGCTACTATATATTTTGGTGAGCGGGATACATTGTAGTAAGTAGAGAATCATTTTTGGTGAGCTATAGAGAATTGGTTACAATGAACATTTCCATTGCAGATGCTATATCGTGATAGAGTTGTCCTCATAAGGAAGACTGTTGAGAGATAATTCCCAACAATCAAAGATTGGACAATAGAAAAGCTAACGAAAGGCTAATCAAAGAGTGAAAGAAGAGAGAAAGGTTAATCAAGTTGGTAACGAAGAAGTGACGAAAGGCTTTGGAAAGGGCAAACTGGAGCCTCCAATACAAATGAATAGAGAAGAGCATCCTAAACAAGCCAGAGAAACTCAACCACAAAAGGAAGAATAGCCAAAGATATTTTCACAAAATGATGAAACATCAAGGTTAGAGGTATCATTTAATTCATTTATATCAATTAAGGAAAAGGAAAAAATTTAAACAAATGTCTATCTAACACCTTACAATACCTGAATGATGTCAACATATAAAAAGATGTGGAAGAAATGGCTAAAGTAATGAAAGATTTAGTAGGTGCATTCAAGAGGTACAGAGCCTTTATGGAACAATTGTCAAAAAGGAACCAAAACAATGAAGCACTCAAGAAAATAAGAGATGCAGCAATAAGCATGTTCTCTTCATACTGTGAGGCTCAAATCTCAAAATCACCACCAATAGGATAAAAAGAAAAAGGAGATGAACGTCCTGGGATACCACCATTCACTCAGGATGATGAATGGTGGAATAGAGTTGGTGTACTGGAGGCAATAACTAAATTGGAGAATGCTTTTGTAAAGCACGAACAAATGACTAGCAGTCGCAAAGCCAAAAGTCCAAGAAGGAAAGTTCTTACATCAAGAAAAGGGGGCAGTGACATGCCCAGTTTCAAGTTGATTGATGACAATCAAAGCCCGACTTCTCTAACACTAGCACCACGAGCAACACTTTAGACACCACCACCCTCCCCCTACAAAAACACATCAGACACAACCCCCTAAAAAACACACTTCAGACACCCACCTACACAAACACTACACACAACACCACCCTCCTTACTACCAGTTGAGACAAAACAGCCACCATAACGATCATAGGCTCTTGAGACACAACCACCACTGGAATCATCTGAGACACCATCACCACCAATTCCAGAAACACAATCAGACCAAATAGAAAGGATATGACAGGCCCAACACAATCGTCAATTGGGCATGAAAGATTGAAATAGAAAGACAGAAAACAACTGAAGGATAGCAAGCAAAGCAAAATCTCCTGGGAGAGAAGATAACAAAAAGAAAACAGCACATAAAGCTGGTAAGAATGTTCAGTGAGCAGAATGTTAATTTCAGTGAGCAAAATATAATTTTTAGTGAGTTATGGGCCAGTTGTTAATTGATGATGATTGTGTGCTACAGTGAGCTAGAATGACGCATCTAGTGAGCACACATCAGTTTTGGATGGCTCTAGGAACAAGCAAACAAGACTTTGTTGGTAGTGAACATTATTCATTTTTTAGTGAGCTGGTGTGCATTTTCAGTGAGCAGACCATATATCTTAGTGAGCAGAACATATATTTTAGTGAGTAGAACAAATAGTTTAGTGAGTAGTGAGCCACATTATATATTTAGTGAGCAGAACAAATATTTTAGGGAGTAGAACATATATTTTAGTGAGCACTAAACCATACTTATATTATCATCAACTCTGATATAATGTTTTGCAAAAGAAGAGCACACCAAGAGGGCAAGACATCAACCGAGAAGAGAGAAAGGACCAATGATAGAACCCTACTGCTCTCTTTTTGTGGAGAGAATCACAAAGATTGCAAGGGAGTTGTCAGCCTAGGAGAAGATCGTTGCTAATTATGTATTCCATCAATCAGAGGACCTTGATTCAAAGTAAGCATAAAACTACTAGACAAAAAACACTTACAAATACTTAAGTTATACCGAATATAAACTTACATTTTTTTTCCTTTTTCATACTATATCAGTGAAGAAATGTTTATCGAAACACACGTTGCAAATCAGTATCACATGTCAACCATGCGTCCAAGGGAATACATTGATGCACATGTGATCAATGTCTGGGGTATTAACCTTGATAACTTAGAGAGGTGAAGGCTCTCCAAGAAGATTTTTTGTACCGGTTGATGCAATGGTAATCATATACTTATTTCTGTTCACAAATATAAATGCTCAAGCACCTACTGATACTAATGCAAAAATGCAGTCAACTTTGGACCCCATGATAAATACAGCAAAATCAGAAGAGGCAAGTCACATTGATTTCGAAACAATACTTGAGAGAGAATTCCAGAGATGTGACAAATGGATATCAGCCAAACAGTTGCAACTGGTAGGCATTAATCTAATAAATTTTTATTGTGTATTAGACTACCACATTATATAATATTATTCATCTTCCAATTTGAAGGTGTTCTTCCTATATGTCACAAGAAGCACTTCTTCATCTTCTACTTTGATTTAAACGAAGAAAGGCTTGACATTATGGACAATATGCACATAACTGCTTCTTACAAAACCATATATGGCGAAACACATCTATTAGTGGTATGTCCAAATGTTCACTAATTCATTTAATTTAGAATAAATCAACATACATATTTGGTGAACTGATATATTTGGTGAGCTAAATACACATATTTGGTGAGCTAACACACATATTTGGTGAGCTATTAAACAATTCCAGTAAGTTGAACAAAATTGTTGGTTGTACACAAGCGACAGCTTTTGGGAGATTTCTTCAGGATAGTATTAGCCATCCCAAATATGAAATTGCCAAGAATATGAAAGCAGTGCGAATGAGAATGCCATAAAAAACAACAGATAACGTCACAAAATGTGGAATATTCTGCATGAGGCACATAGAGTCTTACTTCGGCCAAGCAGATAAATAGGACTATGGTTTCAAGAAAAATGAAGTAAGGCAATGAACATGTTTTCTCTGCAAAAATATCTTAAAATAAGTATAACACCTATTAATTAAAGAACCACAAATAATTTGTTTCCTTTTTTTTGTTTGCAAGACAAGAATGTGCTTGATGTAATGAGAGCACAGTACTACTATGAGATCATCAACAATAAAGAAAATATATATAAGAATAGAGTAAAGAGGTTCGTAAAGGAGTTCCATAATAAACAATAGGCAAAAATGAATTCAAAATCAAGCTAGCCTCAAGTGCCAACAATAAGAATAATGAACCTTGCTTTAGTTAGACTAACTTTAAGAACTAATGTATCCAATACTCTCATATGAATACTATTACTATGATTAGACATAATGATGGTGAAGTACTTGAAGCATTTATTATTGAATATTTCATATCTTTTACTATGCTTAATTCCAGTGGGCTAACAGGACAAACCAGTGAGCTCTAAGAATTCGATGGTGAGCAACAGCGTAAACTAATTCAGGCCACTAATATGATATAAACTTACAACTATTATTAACAAAGTTATTCAAATATTGAATTGTACACAATGTCATTGTCATAGAATACTATTCTTTTATAATGTCAAATCATCAAAAAAGTTGAAAATACTTTTGTAAATTATAGTAAGCTAACGGATAAAACTAGTGAGCTATGATTCTTTAGCAGTAAGCAACCTATTATAAGTTTCAAAAGTTTTCAACCTATTATAAACTTTAAAATTATTCAGCATGATTTACTTAATTTTCAAATTAAAAAAATACTTCTCATCACATCACATCACAAAAAAGTAACAACATCATAATGAATAAAAATATACAAGTTTGGAATTTATTAATCAAACACAAATTTACATTTGAACTTTTGTTTAAAAAAACTATTGTATGTGCCAGATGCAAAAAACTTCATTAATGCTAGAAGCGAATGCCATGTTCTCAACTTGCACAACACACATTACTTATAGTCAGTGAAATATAACTATTAGAGAGCATGAGAGAAAACGATAAACACATAGAAAATTAGAAACCTATGATCATACCAAAATTTCATGCTCGATTCCCAGGTAACCTATTGCATAAAATAGATTAGCATATATATTTTTAGTGAACCAACGTGTAAATGTAGTGAGTGGAACTTGTATTACTAAAAATGTGATAACTGAAAAATGTAATGAGCCAATACATATTTGTAGTGAAAAGATACAGTCTATTAGTGAGCGTATTACCCTTGAATGTTAGGAGTTTCAGAAGCATGATTCAACTGATTGGTAAGAATGCTACCCCTATTTGGCTGCCTCAACCTTTCATCAAAAATCAAGCTAAAAAATTTTATTAAAATCTACTACTGAATTAGATGCACCAGCTGGATTAGATAAACATGCAGCAATAACCTAAATCATCGCAGGAAACACATATTTTTAGTGAGCATATACATATGTTTGGTGATCCAATGTATAAATGTAGTGAGTGGAATAGTGTGAGAACTGAAAAATGTAGTGAGCCAACACATATTTATAGTGAGCAGATACACTATATTAGTGAGCGTATTAATACTTTTAGTGAGCTAAAACACAATATATTTTTATTGAGCGCAGCAATAAACTCAGGAAAGTCCAAAAAGATATTAGTACAAGAAATATAACTTAGTCACTGAGATTGTAAATAAAATTTAACCTGAGGTTGTGATACATCTCCTCCATTTCTTGAAGAAAACCTTGCCTTCCATGATCTTACAATATTTGATATCTTTTGCAATGTACTCTTCCTCCTTACATTCCCTTTGCCTTTCTTTCTAGAACTTTTAAGGTTACAAATGATTTTATTACCAGCACTAAACTGTTGATCATTTTCTGTGTCAGAAACATAAACTAAACCTACAATAGCACCAACATCAACCTTTAACTTGGAAAAAGCTTCTTCACATAGCTTTCTTACTTGGGTATTAGATTCACTTGCAAGAATCAACACCTTAAACTACCTATGCATCGGAACCCTCCATATGGAACCAGGAACACCAACTGCATTAACACTTGGAGCTTCTTTTACAACCTAGGGGGTCTAGCTAGCCTAGTCCATCATTTCAAAATATATTGATTAGGGACTTTAGGCACACAATGAATATTGAAAATACAAAAAACAGTGGCAGCAAAGAGTACAACTCTCACTGTACTTTTTATAGTCATAAACAATATTTGGTCCAGAAGATTAAACCTAACCACAAACCGAAACTTTATCGAAAAGCGATTCTCATAGACAACATATGTATGCTTTGTACAGTAAGGAGTTTTACTTGAGCTAAGAAGATCTTGACAATACCCTTCTCCTTTAATATATTTATTCTCAAATACTTTGTATAAGTTGTTCGTTAGATTTTCGAAGCATGTTGCAAAAGGCTATGTGGCAAATACATCTCATGGAATCCATCCTTATTTTTCACATTCTCGTCCTTCTCTTTAATCCTTCTCTCAGTAACAACATCACAGAATATATGTATGCTCTGTACAATAAGGAGTTTCACTTGAGCTAAGAAGATCTTGACAACACCCTTCCCCTTTAATGTATTTATTCTCAAACACTTTGTACAAGTTGTTTGTATAGATTTTGGAAATATGCTGCAAAAGGCTAACACATGGCAAATACATTTCATGGAATCCATCTTTATTTTTCACATTCCTGTCCTTCTCCTTAATCCTCCACTCAGTAACAAGATCACAAAATATATTGTAAAAATCAAACAATGCACAAGTGGCATTGACTCTCTTTGACAAAGAAGTATTTATAGACTCACTTCTTTATGACGATAAAATGCCACCAGAGAACATGTCCTTGCAAAAAGTTGGTCACTATTTTTCTTTCAACCAATACAATCTAACCAACCAAGCATTTTAAGCACATTTATACTCTTCAACCAGCCTAACACACAAAAACAGTGAGTGAAAAGTAATAAATTAGTAAGCAGAAACATGTAACCTTGGTGAGCAGAAAGACAAAAGTTAATGATCAGACACATGTAATTGTGGCAGGAGAAAGTAATAAGCTAGTGAGCAGAAAGTAATAAGTTGGTGAACACATAATAAACAGAAACATAGAAGGGCTCACTTGTGCCAACAAAAATTAAACTTTGCTTCTGTATCACATCTCATCAAAACACGGTCAAACTTATCAATAAATCCACCAAAAACCCTAAGATGACCAATATTCTTTTTTGAATTCCCCAAGATGTGCCAAGTACACAACCTATGCTTTGCCAAAGGGAAGACCTTTTCAATAGCATTTGCTATAGAAAATGCTTGGTTCATCATCATAGTTTTCGGCTGCATATTATCCATAGCTTCCGAAAATGTTTCAAATAACCAAACAAAGCTCTCAGTCTTCTCATTCATCAAAAATCCGCATCCGACCATAACATTCTTCGCATGATGATTCATACAAACAAAAGTGCGCATATCATCTCATAACGGTTAATCCTATATGTTGTGTCAAATATAAGAAGATCACCAAACAACAAATAGTCAGATTTCAATTGTGAATATCTCCAAAAGAAGCTCATCAAACAATCATTCTCATCCAATGTAAACTTATAAAAAAAATCTTGCTCGTTAACACACCTAGTTTCTAAAACACGCATCAAATGATTGGCGTGGCCCCCATCTAAAGTCCTCTTGACTTCATTTGCAACACTCTTGTAGGCATCTCTTTCGCTAAACCCGAGTAACCAGCCTCATTTCTTAGAAGCCGATAAGCATAGGAAACTTTCATGCCATTTCTTCTTACAAAATCAACATGAGCTTTCTCAACTTTTTTATGTAACCTCAATTTATGAACCTCATCTTCCAAAAGCAATTCATGATTGTGAATTATATCATGCTTCTTACAAACCCATTCCCATTGGCTTCAATGTAGAAAATAGCCCTAGCTTTACAATTGCACCTACGGCTCTGTTTTATAAATGTCTTCCTTTTTTCTCAGGACATCTTTTAACACCTTGTTTGCTGCAATCCCTCGAATGCACCTCTTGTGAACCCTCTCTCCTCCTCAACCTATTACATCTTATGGAAAATCACTTATGGAAAGCATACTCATTGTATACCTCAAATGCCACATTTATAGAATTGACCCTTTTACCAATCAGTTCTGATTCATCAGCTTCGTTTACTTCAACAACACACTCATCATCAACATCTACACAATTCTCCTTATCAGTCACAACACAATTAGACACACCAGCAGCACTATTACCATTATCAGAAGCCACGTCTTTGCCTTTTAAAACACTAGTAGGATTACATAAAACTCTAACGCAATCATCAGCAACAACAACTTCAGCAACAGAACGATCTAATGTAGATAGCAAAAATGAAGTGTCATTTGCAAAAACAACATGATTTTTGTGGTGAGTTATAATGCATAATTGGTGAGCCGAAGCTAAATCCTAGTAAGCCAAATGTTTGTTTTAGTGAGTAGAAAATTGCTCTGTGATAAAAGGCAACATATTTTTTATAGTGAGCTATACTGATCATAGTGAGCTATTGTTTTCTCTGTTAAACACAAAATTGATTATAGTGATTACATTTAGTTAGCACAGAACCGATTTATGATTGCTAAGTACAAGGTGAATCCCAGTCATCTAAATGTATTTCTTTAGTGAGCTAATAACTATATTTATTGAGCACATAACTGATTATGGTGAGCTATTGTTTATTATATGTACATAGCAAAAATAAAAGTATCATATGCAAAAACAAACATGATTTTTGTGGTGAGCTATAATGCACAATTAGTGAGCACAAGCTAAATCCTAACGAACCAAACATTTTTTTTTAGTGAGCAAAAAACTGCTCTGTAGTAGAAGGTAACATATTTTTTTATAGTGAGCTATACTGATTATAGTGAGCTATTTTTTTCCCTGTTCGGCACAAAATTGATTATAGTGATTATATTTAGTGAACACAGAACCGATTTATGATTGTTGAGTACAAGCTGAATCCTAATGAGCTAAATATATTTCTTTAGTGAGTCAACTACTATATTTAGTGAGCACATAACTCATAATGGCGAGCCATTGGTTATGATATTACATAAACTAAAATTTATAGAGAATGAAGTATATTTAAGCATTAAACGAATAAACATTGTTCAACTTGTATCTTAACCGGTATTAACACAATTACAAATACCATATACAACTCAAAACAAAAACGAAACAATCTAGCGAATGCAATATAGTTGGAAAATCTTGAAATTAACTCATCAGAACGCAAAATTAAAACACACAAGTTCCAAACCCGAACATAAAAACAAAGATCGAAAATCGCGATCAAACCTGACGAAGAATTTGCGTTTGATGAATTTTCAGCATCAATAGCGACGTCAAGGTCAAACCTAGCCATTGAATAATTGCTGAAAAACTAAAGGAGTCGAAGCAGCACAGAACAAGCAGCAATGGCATGGAGTAGCGGGGCGAATGAAAATCGTGATTTCTGAAACTTAAGAATGATGAATTTCCTTTTTTTAAAAAAAATGTAAGATATATTGGGTTGGGTAGTTGCATGGGCCAAAAATCGCTAACCGTGAACCTGGGTGAATAATTGAGATATTTACCTGATGGTACGTAATAAATTGTGCTATATTTAGGCTCTGTTCTTTTCGTGGGTAAATTGGGTGGGTAAAAGGGTGAAGTAAGTTGAAGTAGGTTGAAGTGGGTTGAGGTAGGTTGAAATTGGTATTTTTTTTTTGAGGTGGGTTGAAATAGGTTGAAGTAGGTTGAAGTGGGTTGATGTTGGTTGAAGTTGGTTGAAGTTGGTATATTTTTTATGTGGTGGGTTGAAGTGGGTTAAAATAATAAGAATATAACTAATGTGTGATAATTTATGAAGTTATCAAAATTTTGTGAAATTTTTGTTTATTCTTTTTTATTTTTTATTTTTTATTTTTTATTTTTGTATTTTGTATTTTTATTTTTTATTTTTTCATTTTTCGTTTTTCATTTTTTCATTTTTTCATTTTTTCATTTTTTCATTTTTATTTTTTATTTTTTAATTTTTATTTTTCATTATTTATTTTTTTATATTTTATTTTTCATTTTTTATTTTTCATTTTTTTATTTTTGTATTTTTCATTTTTTATTTTTGTATTTTTTGTTTTTCATTTTTTTCATTTTTTCATTTTTTATTATTATTTTTTATTTTTCATTTTTTATTTTTTATTTTTCATTTTTTTATTTTTTTTATTTTTTTATGTTTTATGTTTTATGTTTTATGTTTTATTTTTTATTTTTTATTTTTTATTTTTGTGTTTTTTATTTTTCATTTTTCATTTTTCATTTTTTATTTTTTATTTTGTATTTTTGTATTTTGTATTTTGTATTTTGTATTTTGTATTTTTCATTTTGTATTTTTTATATTTTATTTTTCATTTTTTATTTTTTATTTTTTATTTTATTTTGTATTTTTCATTTTTATTTTTTTGTTTGTCGTTTTTCGTTTTTCATTTTTTGATTTTTGATTTTTTGATTTTTGATTTTTCATTTTTGATTTTTGATTTTTGATTTTTTATATTTTTTGATTTTTGATTTTTGATTTTTTTACGTTTTATGTTTTATTTTTGATTTTTGATTTTTTTATTTTTTTATTTTTGTATTTTTCATTTTTCATTTTTCATTTTTTATTTTTTGTTTTGTATTTTGTATTTTGTATTTTGTATTTTTTTATTTTGTATTTTGTATTTTTTTATTTTTATTTTTTATTTTGTATTTTTCATTTTTCATTTTTATTTTTTTAAATTTTATCTTATTTTTTTATTTCTAATTTTTTTATTTTTATTTTTTATTTTAATTTTTTTAATTTTTTTAATTTCTTGGTTCTTATTTTTTATTTTTTATTTTTTAAATTTTTTGTTTTTTAAATTTTTAATTTTTAAATTTTCATTCAAAAATAAAAATTAAAATTAAAAAATGAGAAATAAAAAGTAAAAAAATAAAACAAACATCATGAAAGTACAAAATAAAAAATAAAAAATAAGAACCAACAAATTAAAAAAATAAAAAATAAAAAATAAAAAAGTAAAAAATAAAAAATAAAAAATAAAAATAAAAATAAAAAGTAAAAAATAAAAAACGAAAAACAAAAAAATAAAAATAAAAATAAAAATAAAAATAAAAATAAAAAATAAAAAATAAAAAACAAAAAATATAAATAAAAATAAAAAATAAAAAATAAAAATAAAAATAAAAATAAAAATAAAAAATAAAAAATAAAAAAATACAAAATATAAAATAAAATGTAAAAAATAATAAATAAAAAAGTAAAAAAATAAAAAAATACAAAATACAAAATAAATAATAAACAATAAAAAATATAAAATATAAAAGTATGAGCATAAATTTCACAAATTTCGATAACTTCATAAATTATCACACATTAGTTACATTCTCGTTATTTTAACCCACTTCAATCTACCACATACAAAATAAATCAACTTCAACGCATTTCAACCTACATCAACCTACTTCAATTTAGTTCAACCTATTTCAACCCAACTAAAAAAAAAAATACCAACTTCAGCCTACCTCAACCTACCTCAACCTACTTCAACCGACTTCACCCTTTTTCCCACCCAATGTACTCACGAAAACAACAGGCCCTAAATCCCACATGATACTTTACAAATTATTAAAATTATGAAGGGGTGGGTTGAAATTGGTTGAAGTGGGTTGAAGTAGGTTGAAATAGGTTGAAATGGGTTAAAGTTGGTATTTTTTTAGGTGGGTTAAAGTAAATTAAAATGAATTGAAGTAAGTTGAAGTAGGTTGAGGTTGATAAATATAGATTGACCCACGAAAAGAACATAGCCTTAAAGTAGTGTTTTGCTTCCAGAAATTTACCAAATTAAAAAGCCCCACGATTTCCTTGGGCTTAACATTTCCGTCCCACTCTTTCACATCCGACAGCATCCTCGCAGGAATGGCATTTGCATCCAATCCTTTGTCCCTGAGCGTCCCAGAAGCGGCCTTCGAGTCATGGCTCCGCGACTCCGGCTACCTCGAGCTTCTCGACCATCGCACCACCGAGCTCCACCGACTCCACTCCGCCTCCGCCTCCACCGCCACCGCCATCTCCTCCGCATCCCTCCCCAATTCCGCTTCAACCACCGCCGTCGCCGCCACTCCAACGACCACAGTTACCGCCATCTTATACTTGCTCATCATGTCCGTTGTCTCCTCCCTCGCCACCTTCCTCTCTCTCTTCACCCTCAACCCCTTTGCTAAGCTCGCTTCCGCGGACTTCTCCGACCACAACGCAGCCCCGTGGACCGCTGGTGGTTTCCTGGGCTGCGCTGATTGTTACTCTTTCCCCTCCTCTCCCACCCAGGCCAGGATGCGGGTTCATGAGAATGTCAAGCGCTTTGCCAGGAATTACGCTACTCTTCTCATTCTCTTCTTCGCTTGCGCCCTGTATGTTAATTTTGATGTCTGCCCACTTTTTCTGTGGCGTGCTTTCTCATTTGGTTATGTTTTTTGAATTGTCGTTTGTTTGCTCTATGTGATTTGTGCTTGTTTTTGTTGTGAACTTGTGGCCTGTAGTGTGGAATTCGATTACTGATCCATGCTTGAATGCTTGATGGTTTGGTTGAGTGAGAAGTGGCATTGAAATCAAAGTTGAAAACTGCATTCAAATGGGAGAATGGGTTTCCAGTGATTGTTTGTTTAAGTACCGAAGTTTCTTTTCGGGAAATGAATACTAATATTTCTGATTAATTTCCATAACAGTTGTATGTACAATGTTGATTGACCTTATTGTTGAAGTTGCTTAAGTTCATCCTTAATTTTCTTTGTCTAGTTGCTTAAGTTCATCCTTAATTTGCCTGCAGACCAATTGATGGGTACTAATCACCTTAGAATCTTGAGGGTTTTGTTTGCAACTTAATGCATAACCAATGGGGTGAGGATGAGTGTTGATTGACAAGAATTTATGTGTGTGGAATTGCTCTTACAAGCGAAGTGGTTTAGATGATTCGTCAACCATGCTTTCTTGCACATATATTTGTTGGCTGGGGGTGGCCTTTATTTATTTATTTATTTTGTTTGGGGGGGGGGGGGGTTGCTCTTTGGTGATCCGTCATCAATAGCACGTTGACTTTAAACCAGTCACGATTTCGTGTCCCTAACACAGGGAATGTTATTTATTAAGCTAGTGGTTACGATAGTAGATGGATATTGGTAATGTGGCGGCTAATGATTGAAGAAACCACCTAATTGTTTTACTTAGATTGTAGCTGATGGCTATGTAAGAGCAGCTCATTGAGCTGCCAGAATTGGGATGCTCATGTTGTATGTTGTGTATGATGTGCAAATTTTTTGATGTATGCTGTCATATGCAATCCTTTCAATTGGCTTACTAATTGCAAGGACTGTTTTTATTTCTGTTTGCTGCTGTTGGATGTTAGGTACCAAATGCCACTTGCACTGGTTGGGTTGTTATCATGTTTGGCGGTATGGGAAGCTTTCAGGTTTTTTGATGACAAATGGTCACTTGATCGTTTTCCCACTATTCGCCAAGTTCTTGTTCGCATTGGCCAGTGTGGTGAGTTCTTCTTTCCAATAGATGGTTCAATGTTTGCATTATTGGCCCCTCTTTTTGAAGCCCTATATAATGTGGACATGAAACATGCTTGGGTTATCAGTGACATTTTATTTGTAAAGAAAAATTCAAGAATTTATTGACAATAAGCAAGCTTCTATTGTGTTTAGCTACATCTACTTCATATGGAAAAGATTTGCTGAATTGTTCATATAGAGAAGGATATTGTGCTTCATTGTCTTCTTCGCAGTATAAATACTCTTAGTTCCTGTTTTTCGCCTTCACTTATTTACCCCCATGTGTGGTACTAACTTTCTGATCTTAGCTTCTTCCATGATATTCATTCAACAACATAAAATTTAGAAATCTTTAAGTTAGGCGATTTTATATTAGTTGGGGGAAAGGAAGAATTTCTTATTTATGTTGGACAAAGCCCGAAATAATGTGGCTAAAAAATTGTTTAGGACATAACAGATTTTGTGCAGTGGAATGGATCAAGGATCCATTTTTATTTCTTTTTTGGGGGCTAATCTTAACTTCTTCCCCATGGAAATTTTAGAGATTTTTGGTATCAACCAATTAGTCAAACTGATTCCAGGAGTCACTGACCCACTTTATTTGCTAGATGACCGAAAATGACCCATGATGGTAGTTCAAGAGTAGAAAAGTAGTCCAATGTCAAGAATCGACTGATCAAGTTCAAGGATTCTATAGTTGAAGAGGACTTTAGTAATTATTCTCTTATTTGTTGTACTAGGCTTCTAAGTCGTTGCTTTAAATTTAAATCTTTTCATTTGCCTGCTGGTATTGTGTGAACTTTGATTCTTTTGGCAAGTGTTCTGCTCTTATTTTTTGTATATCTTGTGCAAAGTGCTTGTTCTGATCCCTCGTGTGTTGAGGTTATTCCATTTCCACAGCATGTTCACTCCTTTCCTCTTGCATAATGATGGAAGTCCTTGGAAGATTACAATTTTGCTATTTTGTCGCAGCAATGTTTTGTGAGTAACTGATGTAGGACGCTCTAAAGACAATTTCAACACTAAGAAAATTCACACAAGAACTTTCAAACACTCAACATTTCAATTCATTCAAGTCTGCCTTGTTCATACATAACAAAGGAGTTAAAATAGAGAAAGAACTTAAAATTTTAAGGAAACAAATAGATAACCTAATCACTAAGTTATTATTTTGCTAATTAAGAAGATATCTAAAAGATAATATATTCCTAAAACATAAACTATGAAGATAATAAAATATCAAAATACTTCTCATATGCCAATATTAAGATATATCTATATCTTTTTATTTCTTCTTTGTCCTTATACTGCCTCGTCCTCCCCTAGTCGGAAGAAACTCGTCCTCAAGTTTTATATAAGGGCAGAAGGGAGAAAACCAAGCAAGAAACTAAGTTCACAACGCTCCGCAAATGGAAAAACTATAGTGCTTGCAGCTTCTCCAGGAAAAGTAACAATGCAAGCAGTGAGTGTAACTTCTTGCCAACTAGGAGTTCGTTAGGGACAAATGAATCAACATGCTCACTTGCTAGTCTTGTGCGGTGAACTTCTGGATACCAAAATTTAATATCCTTAGTGGTAGGCACAGGCTTGCATTCATAGGTAGCTTTCGGACGCTCCTCATCTAGTGCAGCATTACATGCATCACTTTCTATAATTTTTGCGCGGGGTTGACCATTGTGACCTTCATTCTTCTTGTGCATCATTGCATTTATAGATGAAAGGATTTGTTGTAGTGGAATCCGAGATGCACATGTCTCCAACATTCTTTTACTTATAACCTGAGTAGTAGACGAGGGACTACCCATAGCTTGACTCCGAGAAAGTATGAAAATAAAACTCCAACAAGAGATCATCCGCTTTTTCAGGAATACCATCGAGGATAGGTTCTATATGTGCAAGCAATAGAGGAGATAGATCATTTTTAATTGATGCCAGAAGATGACGGAAAATCAAGACAAGAGCTTAGATTAAAAAAGCTCGAGGCGCACAAAAGCGCAAAGGGTCCTCGGGATGAGGGATTACCCATGTCTCCAACATTCTTTTACTTATAACCTGAGTAGTAGACGAGGGACTACCCATAGCTTGACTCCGAGAAAGTATGAAAATAAGAAACTCCAACAAGAGATCATCCGCTTTTTCAGGAATACCAATGAGGATAGGTTCTATATGTGCAAGCAATAGAGGAGATAGATAATTTTTAATTGATGTTACAAGATGGCGGAAAATCAAGACAAGACTCAAGAGGAGCACATTCAAGGTCTAACAGCACCACATAAGACTTAACTCGAGACATGGATTCAAGTATGCGGCGTCTCTTATGGTATGATTTGTCATCACTATTAGGTGGGGCTTCAAAAGACTTAACTCGAAAGACTTTCTTCATCAGCTTATTTTCAAAAGGGGAATTCGATGCTGTAAAGGGGAATTCGATGCTGTAATACGCATGAGCTCAGAGAGGCATGAAGCAAGAGAAATATGAACATCAAGATCTGCATCATTTGTAAGCACGTCCGAGATCAAAACTATCTCTATAGGTATTAGCGCATCTTGTATGTATTTTGAAGGGTTATGGTATTCTTGAGACAAAAGACTTTCGACTTTATCCAATAACTTGATAAGATCTTTGGAAGATAATGGGAGAGTTAGCAATTGAGTAGCAACTTTTAAACGTCGAGTTGGAAGTTCTCACTCCAATAGCTAGGTAGGTTAAGCGTCACCATGGCAACAAATCAGCACGATGAACTTGAACATCTGAACATTCCTTGACGAGAACAGAGCTAGTCAGCAAAACGCAAATAGCTAGGCAATACAAATAATCCTCGAATACTTCCTGAAGGCAATGGTGGTAGAACTGCAGCACAGGGAAGGTAGTAAGGGATTCAAACTGTAGCACCGATAAGCACTGAAGGATAGTGAATTGAAGACTATCTGCTGATACTGATTTTCGGCGAGAAGGGAGGCCAGCGGTGACGGAACACTTAGGACCAGAGGATTTCAGACTTTTCTATCGATGGTCAATGGTAGAAAAGCCTCCCAACTGCAAGCAAAATAGACGTTCGCAATTTAGGGCTTCATAAAGGATGGAGCAGTCAATTGCTGGATGATGCAAAGCTTTCTCGAGCAATTGAACGAGATCTTTGGGTCGAATTGAAGAGATGGAAGGGGCAGAGTCAATTTTGAAGATTTGAGGTGAGTCGATGGTCCGATGGAGGATTGAAAATCAAGGGCTCGAAATTAGGGCTCTTCGCAATTTAGGGTTTATTGAATTGGGGCTTTTAGGGTTTTGGTGAGCGACAACCGATGGTGGTGGTGTGGTGGCAGTCGACTGGAGGTGTTGACTGAGGGGTGGTGAACAGTGGTCTTGGTGGTGCAATCGAGGTGCCATCGAGGTGCAATCGAGGTAGTGGTGTACAGAGGTAGGGTTTCGACTTTGGGAATTAGGGTTCCGGCAGGCGTCTAGAGCTGGTGGATGTGTGGTGGTGGTTGACCAGAAGGGCCGAGCACTGGTCGGTGCAGGTGGTCGGCCGATCTTGTGTGGTGAGTTCAAAGACAGGCAGCCGCAGTTAAGGTTCTTTTTGGGGTTTGGTGGTTTCCCCCCCTTTTTTGAACGAGAGAGGACAAAACGGAAAAGGAAAAGGAAAAGGAAAAGGAAAACACCAAGGGAAGTGGCAATGATCACAAGCTCTAATATCAAGTTGATGTAGGACGTTCTAAGAGTAATTTCCACATTAAGAAAGTTCTCAATATTTCAATTCGTTCAACTCTGCTTCGCTAATACATAACAAAGGAGTTAAAATAGAGAAGAAACCTAAAACATTAAGGAAATAAATAGATAACCTAATCACGGAGATATTGTTTTGCTAACTAAGAAGATATTTAAAAGATAATATATACCTAAAACATAAACTATGAAAAGATAATAAAATATCAAAATACTTCTCATATGTCAATACTAAGATATACCCATATCTTTTTATTTCTTGTTTGTCCTTGTGCTGCATCACTAACACTTGGTTGTTGCTCACTGGACAAGTTGTCATGTCATTTTGGGATGGGTTTCTTTGGCATACTTGATGTTATCCATAGTTTTAAAGTCATGACCCTTCCCTCGTGTATCAGGGGTCAGGCTACTTATATGTAGACTGCTTACACATGGATTTCTTTGCATCTTGCTTTTGGCCGAATCTGACCGGGCTGACATTGTACAGTCTCTAAAATTTTGGCGGTTGCAACTCCTGTAAATATATTCATTCTATGAAATAACTCTGTATTGTGCTTGGTCAATGGAGCATAAGAACTGAGAATCTTAATTGAAATTGCATATAAGCTCTCTGAGTTTTCTTTTCCTATCCTCCTGTTGAGCATTGAAATTTTAGTCAAGGAGTTATTGTTCTCATTCTTCATGAGAAAGAAAAATGTATGCTGAGTTTTATGTTGTGGAGGCGGTTTGGTATCCCTTTGGCTTATAGGTCAAGCAATGAAATTTTTTACGTGCCCCAAGGCATATGCATGCTGTCTTGCCATATATTGCAAATGGGGTGGGCCATATAGTATATGAACTGCATCGTAGTATCACCAAATTAATTAACCTTTTCTCTTTTTATTGCATTGCAGCAGTAGCAGTTATCCTGTTGTGTTCCAATGTTCAGATGGCTGTGTTCTCTGCCCTTGCAGTTGGTTATGCAGGTATGTACTGAAGATCTCTTTACCTATTTCAACCTCTTGATGGGACGCCGTTATCTGATGTGCCTGAAGGGTGCTTCCTTTTTCAGTAATGATGTTGCATGCTTCTTTTCGCAAGCTGACCCCTGCCAAGCAATCTTCAAAAGGAAGAGGGAGATGATCAATGAGGAACTTATCAGTCCATGTTCTGTTTTTTGTCCCCTTCGATGTGCTATATGCAACGTTTCAGCTGGTTGAAGCTCCTGGAGTTCATACTGCCTTTGCAAGTACTGGGTCCAATGACATTACAATCATAGCTTGGGTGCTTGATCTAGGTTAAGTTATTTGTATGCTCACACTGCACTAAGGTGAATCACTTGCATGTTGTGGGCATGAAGTTGGGTCTAAAGGGGAGAGATTGTATATTCTACAATGCTAATGCTTGTTTCTAGGGGCGTAGAGGGAAAAGCAAGTTCTCGTTACTGGGGCAAAGGCTTCACATTAATTGATAACAGGTTTGAAGATAGTCGCTCTTTATCTGAAAACCTATACTACATATGTCAATCTGTCTCTGTCTCTGTCTGTCTCTGTCTGTCTCTATTTTTACTTTTTACTTTTTCCCTTTTTTCCTTTGGAAAGTGGAGACGACCTTTCGAGAAGGTGCTGGAGGGCTACGTGCCTACGTGTAAAATATTTCGAAGACCAAGGCCTTTTTGCTTTTGAGCAGGCGTAGCTGACCTCATGATTGGTAACGTCTTCGAATGTTGAAGTCGTTAGCATCTTCAATGTAGGTGATTTATGTCCCCTGAGGAGAAAATAGTAAGCAAAATTCGTGCACTTTTATATGCAGATCGGAACTGGACTTGAATGTCTTCGGATTCTGCCTAGGACTGGCATCGTCTGTCCTTCCATCAAATATTTGACTCTTTTTGCTCGAAAATGAAAGAAAAGCTTGTCGGAATTCACCGGTTGATTTGATAAATAACACTGAATGGCCAACGGTCAGGAAATGCCTAATCATGTAGCTTAGAATAAGATACTCCAAGCAAATAGTAAGTGAATGCCCCTTTCTCTACCCTCCTTTTGCTTCTATCATAATTGAATTTTTTTTCCAACTATAATAATTGACAAATCTAGACCATTAATCTAAATAGAGAAAATCTCGACCATTAAAAATGGCTACCTTTAACCGATAAATCCTCTATCTCTGATAGCTCCCTTCCTCCTACTCTTCTTTTTCTACGGAGGTAGTGCTGGGTTGGGAGGAAAATGGTTTTCTCATAAAATTATTTTCTGTAGAAAATTTTTTTTTCAAGGAAAACTGATTTTCATGTCACAGTTTCCATTGTTTGGTATAAGATAAATTATTTTTCATAAAAAAGAAAAATGTTAACTAAATTGTTTAAATGGCGAAAAATAGACTAAATGGTTGTTGCAGAGATAAATCGTTGACCAAATGAAGGAATTTTGAGTTTAAACTTCATATTTGAGGGTTTTTTTTTTTTTAATATTTCCTCTTAGATAATCAAGTTTCGATCTAAATTGTTGAAATCATTTTACTGACGAAAAACATAAGTAAGTTGTTTAAATTTCGAAAAATGTTGATTTAATTGTCGTGACGGAGAAAAATATTGATCAAATGAAGGAATGTCGTGGGGAAAAATATTCATTGAAAATTGGCATTGTGGAAAAAAAAGGTCGACCAAATGAAGGAACGTTGTGCTCAAAATCTGGATTTGAGCTTATTTTAATCTTTCATATCCGATGATCAAGTTTCGATCCAGACTGTTAAAATTATTTTAATCGTGAAAAAATATTGACTGCATATCCAAGTGGCAAAAAATATTGATTGAATTGTCGTGGAGGAAAAAAATATTGACCAAATGAAGGAATGTTGTGCTCAAAATCTGGATTTGAGCCTATTTTAAACCTTCCAATCCGATGATCAAGTTTCAATTCAAACTGTTGAAATTGTTCTAATGATGAAAAAATACTGACGACATTATCTAAGTGGCGAAAAATATCAATTAAATTATCGTTGCGAAAAAATGTTGATTAAATGAAGGAATATCGTGCTCAAACTCAAAATCTGGATTTGAGCCTTTTTTAATATTTTCTATCTGATGATCAAGATTTGATACAAACTGTTGAAATTGTTTTAGTTGCGAGTCAACTAAATTGTTTTACTATGGATTAAATTGTCGTGGCGGATATAAATATTGATCAAATGAGAGAAATTTGGCCTCAAAATTTAGATTTGAGTTTGTTTTAATATTTCTCATCGGATAGTTCAGTTTTGATCTAAACGGTTGAAATCAAAGTTTGCACTTAAAATTTAGCTGATCACATCGTCAAAGAGTTGGAGAAAGAAAATCAATTCCATATCTTTTGAAAAAGGAAATTATTTTCATCTAATGGGGGAAAAATCATATTCTTGAAAAATAATTTTCCATTCTTTATTGTGTCGAGCTCAGCCCAGTCCTTCTATCCTCCTTGGCAACAACTCCAGGAAATAAAATAAAAACAATGCCAGGAAGAAAGCTTTGAATACACGGCGGGGCAGGCCAAGGCTTTGGGTACGTATGGTGGTAGGGGCGCTGGCATAGGTAGTGATTTGGTGATGGGCGATATCGATTTTCTCGCTGATTAGGGGGTTGAAAAGCTTTGAATACATGGACATGGTCATTAAGATGGTGCCTAGATTAAATTCTCTCTCTCCATTGAAGAAACTGCTGAATCTCTATCAGATCATCAGCCTTGATCGTGTAAATTACGTCAAATGTCTAAATTTTTTACTCAATTCAGAGTTTAGAATAAGAGAATTTGTGAAGAAGGTATACATAGCCTGTGAATGTGAAGATTGAAAGGACATAGTTGCTGGGAAGAACACTAATGAATGTTAAGAAGCGTCCAATCGTTAATTGAAGAAGGGGGGGGGGGTGGTTGTGGAGAGGAATTGGGGTAACCGCGAGTCAAAAGACACTGGCTGTCTTACATCACCAAGGGCTCAGATTAATTTGTCAACTAGGGTTGATATTGAAACCAATAATAATTGTTGAAAATAAAATTAATTATTATAGAATCTTCGGAACGTGTGCGAGGCACTTTGTTAATCATCTCAATGCCAGTCAAAGCCAGATGATGACAGATTTTTTTTTGCCGTAGTAATTAATTACATACCTAGGACATCTGCATGTAATGACTTAAATACAAAATCTGGCTTTAGATTTTTGGGTATAATTATAGTGATCTTCATCAATAATAGTAAAATTACTAGAGGTTACCACCTACCTAATCAACAGCAAAAGCAAATATGCGAGTGTTTTGAAGATACTTTACTTTTAAGGCCATAAGTTGACTTTGCATGTCTATGAAGCTAATGTTTGTGGCCCTTTTCAATAAAATCTTTATGTTGTTCCTTATAAGTGTTTTCATTTAATTCCCCTTTGATATTTACATTTGTACATTCATCAGATGTAACTTTAGATAAATGTTCATTAGGGCAAATCACATGATAGGAGGCAGAACTTGTAGTTGATTATATTTTGTTGTATGTACTTTTTTACAACAAGTTCAGCCTAATGCGAACTATGCCATCAATTTTACTATTTAAGGACTCAACTTTTTCTCAAACAGTTTTATATCCTTTTCGAAGCTCAACTAGCTCCAACACTTTGTTAACTTTAATTAACTTCATCTTGTTTCCATCGTCTTAATCCACTTATCATTCGAAGGGTTGGAAAGAGCGTATTAACTTATTTCCCTCTTGCAGGAGTACCATTAAAAGTTCTTTTAGCTTGGTGTCCAAAAAAACACGATGAATGCTTTCGGCTACTATATCTAAGTAGAGATTCGTATAATTTGAGATTATTGGTCTTTTGGATTGATTTCACTCCTACTTAAATGAAGGCTAATAATTTTGGTTTCACTTGGAACAAGAGTAGGATAACTTTCATTCACTCTTGATGGTGACGGTTGATCTCAATGGTAAACTTGTTCATCCTTAGTTAAAATACTCTCACTTGAATGAAGGAATTCAATTTTGCTTGAAAAGCTAATAGAAATAAGTCTTGGCATATCTCTCCCTTTTTTGAAATCCATTCTTTAGAATGTGATGTCCATTGGTTTGAATTTAGTTGCACTCATATTATCTTGCAGTCAAAATATCACGGCACCTTTTAAAGTGTTAGAGTGTCGCATAATGATACTTTACTTCCACTATGTGTCACAGACCATTCTAGAATACTCTAGAATGCCCTGGATTTTCCCAGATTTCTCTAGAGTATGTTCTAGAGTGTTCCAGAGGGTCCCACATAATTCCTCACTTGTGTAGAATCCTAGATATTTGTATAGAATATTATGGATGTATGATCTAAGCCGTAGGATCAAATAAATCTTCACCGTCTATTGAGAAGGTGGATGTGTATATATATCCCCAAGGGGGTTTATTTGTACACAAGCATTCAAGTGCAATATACAAGACATTCTCTCAAACTCCTTCTCGCTCTACTTTCTCTCTCTAAGTTCCCTTATAGTGAGTGTGTGTGTGTGCGTGCTTACTTAGACTCTCAAGTCTAAGGTAAGCATCCTTCAAGGTTTACGAGCAAACAGAGCAAGAGTTCTAAGCAAAGTTTACTAGGCCGCACGAGTCTAAGTTCGAGTGAATTATCAACCCGTGATGGTATAAGAGCTTCGGTTTGGGAGATCTATGGCTTCAAGTGTCACTCATGCTGGCAACCCTCAACAAGGAGGGAAGAAGGGCAAGGATAAGAATAAGAGCTTGTTGATCCTTGTAGATGACAAGCTTGCGGAGATTAGCCACTCCATGTTGGACCTCACGGGTAGAGTGGATGACATGGAGAAGCGCATCGAGGAGCTCGAGTCCACGGGAGACATTGAGGAGTTCCGTGCAAAGATGCAAAAGGCAGTGAAATCTTTAGCAAGCAATGTCAATGAGGAGATCCAAGCTCTTCGGGATGGAGAACTCTAAGCTTGTAAAGCTGAGGTGGTGGCTTACAAGTCTAAGATTGAGGCGTACAAGGTAAGGGTGGAGGCCTTGGAAACCCAACTCAAAGTATGCATGGCCACGGTAGCCAATGCGAGCAATGATGATGCACTTCTAAGACCTTGAAATGAAGATCAAAGAAGAGATCTCAAGTAGTGATGGAAAGGGAGAAAGAAGAGAGTTCACGGTTTGTGTTTGAGTGAGAAGATAGATAAGTAGCTAAGATTCTTGGATGAGATATCACCACCAAGAAGCTCAGAGCTCACCCTTAATGTTAAAAGAGATAAGATATCAACACTCAATTAACCTTAAATGACTCTTGAACACCACTCTAGTGAGCTATTCTAGAGATAAGTAAGAGAGAGAAACACAAGGGAGTATAAACTCAACCAATTTATATATTCAAAAGTGAGTTACAAGATGAGGTTCTCCTCACTTATATAGGCCTCTAACATTCAGCAAAAACAAAGAAAAACAAGGCCAAACAACCAGCCAAAAAGGAAGAGGGGAGGGGGCCAAAGAGTAAGCAAGT
Organism: Carnegiea gigantea; assembly: GCA_029747015.1. Classification (NCBI taxonomy): domain Eukaryota; kingdom Viridiplantae; phylum Streptophyta; class Magnoliopsida; order Caryophyllales; family Cactaceae; genus Carnegiea; species Carnegiea gigantea. The sequence goes on from JAKOGI010002309.1 coordinate 74,291, forward strand.
ACAAAAGCAAAAGCAAAAAGCTCTCAGCATTTTTTAGAACTGCAGCATCAACTTCGAACAAGCATATCTTCCAAAATACTTGCCCAAATGGGTTCATTCCAAAGCTAGGAGAAAGGCCTAAGTGTCTTTTTTTACGTAAGACCTCTTGGAGCCTCTAAATCCCAGCCGTTTGAAAGTTGTGCTCTGAAAAAGTCAAGTAACTCTCTGTTGTAGACAGTCTGCACCTCTTCTGTATTTGGCTCCTTTTGAAACCTAGACCAAAGATTTGACTTGAAAATCTTTTGCTGGCCTTTCAGTACACTCAAAAAGGGTTCCAAACAGTGGATTTGAAGGTTCCAACGTTCATCCAATGAAGGAGAAAATGGAGCCACAAAACCGGGTACTAAAATGGCTAAATTGGGCAGCATGTATAGCTGAACTTTGAGAGCTGAATTGTATGAGAAAATGAAGTCCAAATGACTTGAAATTTGCTTTATTGGAAAGCTAACTTTCTGAACGTAAAACCCAAAGTAATAAAATGGACTTAAACCATCTTGAAGCTAGGTGATTAGGCTCACCAAGTTGCTGCACTTGCTGTCCGGAACTGCTGGGTAATGACCTTGATCTTCTATGAGTTTTCTCGTAACTTGGATGACCTCTTGGACTTCCTTGGGGCTGGATTACCTTTGAACTTGATCACCTTCATTGCTCCCCATGGGTACATCATCCTCCTTTTGTTGGAGAGAGTTTGCCCTCAAATTCTGAAGCTTGTCATCATCAAAGTATGGTTTGAGATCCGCGACATTGGAAGTGCAAGAAACTCCATATTCCCCATGGAGATCAACCTTGTATGCGTTGTCATTTATCTTCTCTAGGACTTCAAATGGTCCATCAGCTCGTGGCATAAGCTTGGACTTCCTTTTGGAAAGAAACCGTTCCTTCCTAAGATGTACCCAAACTAGATATCCCGGCTTGAATAAAGCTTGCTTGCGATGCTTGTTGGCTTAAAATTGGTACCTCTCATTGGACTTCTCAATTTGATCTTGAACCTTCTTGTTAAGCTCTTGAATCTCTTTCACCCTCTTACTAGCCTCAACATTCATCTTCTCTTGTTGTATAGGCAAGAGGTCAAGTGGACTAAGTGGATTGTGACCATACACCACCTTGAATGGTGACTCATTTGTAGTCCTACTTGGGGCTCTATTATAAGCAAACTTAACATGTGCAAGTAAGAGATCCCAAGCCTTCAAGTTCTTCTTCACTAGGACCCTTAGCAAAGTACCCAAGGTCCGGTTCACCACTTCGGTTTGGCCATCCGTTTGAGGGTGGCAAGTAGTACTAAACTTCAACTTTGTGCCCAATTTTCGCCAAAGTGTGATCCGAAAATGACTTAGGAACTTCGAGTCCCTATCCAAGATGATAGAAAGGGGAATGTTGTGTAGTCTCACCACTCCCTTGAAGTATAAATCGACTATGTGAGAAGCATCATTGGTCTTGTGACAAGCTATGAAATGGGTCATCTTAGAAAATCGATCTACCACCACCAAGATTGAGTCTTTGTTGCATTGGGTGCGTAGGAGACCAAGTATGAAATCCATACTCACATCTAGCCATGGCCCTTATGGTGTAGGCAATGGGGCGTAGAGCCCTTGAGGAAGTGCATGACTCTTGGCCATTTGACAAGTAGAACACCTCTTGATCAAGTCTTGGATGTCCTTAAGCATGTGAGGCCAAAAGTAGTGATCTTGGGCCACAGTATAGGTCTTGTCTTCTCCAAAGTGGCCGGCAAGAGACCCTCCATGAATCTCTCTAAGTATAAGCTCACCTGTGCCACTCCTTGGCACATATAATCGGTTACCTTTGAACAGTAACCTTCTTGTAATGAAAAATCTCCCCTTGGGTGAGTTAGGCATGACTCATATAACTCATTGAAATCTTCATCATCTTTGTACAAGGATTTGAGATGCTCAAATCTAAGCACACATGACCCAAGTTGGAACAAAAGGAGGTGTCTCCTAGATAGAGCATCCGCACCTTGGTTGAGCTTCCCGGACTTGTGCTTGATCACAAAGTGGAATGATTGCAACCATTTTGCATGCCGAAAGTTCAACTTGTGTTGGTCTTAGATGTACTTTAAGGCCTCATGATCCGAATGCAAGATGAACTCATTGGCTATCAAGTAATGTAAGATACCAAAGAACTCCTTGTCATATATTGAATAACTCCTCCTTGACTCACTTAGTTTTTCACCAAAGTAAGCAAGAGGCCTTCCTTCTTGGATTAAGACCGTGCCTATGCCCACTCCGGAGGCATCACATTCAACCTCAAAGACCTTGTCAAAGCATGGGAGAGCTAGGACCGGTGCATGAGTGAGCTTCTTTTTGAGTTCCTCGAATGATCTTTGCGCTTGTGGTGTCCAAGTGAACTTGCTTCCTTTCAATACTTCGGTCATGGGGGAGGCAACGGAGCTAAAGTGGCGTATGAACCTTCTATAAAAGGAAACCAAGCCATGAAAACTCTTAACATCATGCATGGAAGTGGGAACGGACCATGACTTGATTGCTTCAACCTTGCTTTGATCAACACTAATTCCTTGGGCCGAAACTATGTATCCCAAGGATACCACCTCAAGAGTAAAGAAGGAGCACTTCTTAAGATTTTCATAGAGTTGCTCTTGTTTAAGAACCATCATAACTTGCTTGAGATGACCGAAATGCTCCTCTTCGGTCTTGCTAAACACCAATATATCATCGAAATATACTATCACAAAATTTCTAAGGAATGGCTTGAAAACTTGGTTCATTAGTCTCATGAATGTGCTTAGGGCATTGGAGAGACCAAATGGTATGACCAACCATTCATAAAGCCCCATCTTGGTCTTGAATGCGGTCTCCCACTAATGTCCTTCTCGAATTTGGATTTGATAATACTCACTTCTTAGGTCTATCTTGGGGAAGACCCTAGACCCATGGAGTTCATCAAGCATGTCTTTGAGCCTTGGTATGGAATGTTGATATTTGATGGTAATTTTGTTGATGGCTCGGCTATCCACACACATCCTCATGGAATTATCTTTCTTAGGCATAAGAAGGGGAGGTACGGCACAAGGACTCAAACTTTCACGTACCAAACCCTTGAAAATTAGCTCCTCCACTGGCCTTTGAATCTCCAAAGTATTCTTGGGGTTCATTCTATATGCCGGCTTGTTGGGTAGAATGGCCCTGGGAATGAGGTCTATGTGGTGTTGTATGGATCTTTGAGGGGGTAGGCCGGATGGTATCTCTTCAGGAAAGATATGGGAAAATTCTTTGAGGAGTTGTGAGGCTAAGGGGTGAAGAAGGGGTTCGGCTTCATCTTGTGGGGGTGTAAAAATGATCATTTCTTTGAGGGTTTTGTACTCATGATGGGAAGACAAAAGTGTGGGTTCAAGGAGGGAAAGCAGCATTTCTCCCCTCTTAGGTTCTTCTTTGGTTTTGGGCTTGGTGATTTGATATGGGGTTAAAATGGCAAGGGGAATTTTCCGGCCATCTTTGAGTAGGGTATAAGTGTTTTGGTACCCATCATGCATGACCTTACGATCAAAGAGCCAAGATCTCCCCAACAAAATGTGACAAGCATCCATGGGAAGGATGTCACACCACAACTCATCTCGATAATTTTTACCAACAGATAAAGCAATCAAACAACGAGTAGAGACTTAGAGACCTTTACCTTGATTGAGCTATTGAATTAAGTATGGGTGTGGGTGAGGTTCGGTCTTGAGTTGGAGCTTCTCCACCAAAGTAGTTGAGGCCACGTTAGCACAACTACCTCCATCCACAATGAGTGAGAACACATGGCCATTGATGGTGCATTGGGTGTGGAAGATGTTCTCACGTGGCTCTTCTCGGTTTGGAAATTTATAACCACTCAAGGCTCTCCCAGGTACAAGCAATTCTCCTTCATCCGCCACCTCAATACACTCCTCCTCCATCTCCATTAAGTGAACCTCCTTATCACTCCCTTCCTCCCCTAACTCGGCTTCCTCTGGTGCTTGATACTCAACCAAGGTGATGACCTTCCTATTTGGACAATCTGAGGCTATGTGCCCAAAACCTTGGCATTTGTAGCACCTCTTTTTCTCAAACGGGTTAAGGGGTGGCTAGATGTGTTTAGCTTGGGTAAGGATGAGGCCATGGGGGTGTTTGTGGGTTTAGGGTTGTGGGAAAAACTCCCCTTGTTGAATGGGCAGGCGCTTTGAGGAGGTTTAGGGGGTTCTTTCTTGAGTTTGGCTTTCTTTTGATAGTTCAACTTTGTGAGCTAGGGAGCAAACCTTATCAAGGATGGTATAATGTTGCAATTCCACCACATTTCTAATGGAGTCATTTAACCCTCCTAAGAACCTCACAATCGTTTGGTCCTCATTCTCCCTAAGGTCATAAATTATAATGAGTCTTTCAACTCACGGGTGTACTCCTCCACACTCTTAGATTCTTGTCTAAGGTTATGGAGTTTGGTGTAGTTGTCTTGTAGGTAGTGGGGGGGTAGGAACTTGGTCTTAAGTTTCTCCTTCATTTTCCTCCAAGACCTAATCTTATCCTTCCCATTTCTAGCCCTCTTAGATACCACATTACTCCACCAAATTAAAGCATTCTTACGAAGTTTAAGAGCGATGAGTTTTACCTTTTTGTCATCCGAAACATCCTTGTATTTGAAGACTCTTTCAATGGTGTTCATCCAATCTATGAACTCATCCGGGTTGAGTTGGCCTTCAAACTCCGGAATCTCAACCTTGAAATCCAAGGTAAGTTGTTTGCCCTTCCTTGTTCTTCTTGGTCTCCTTTTACGATCTTCGTCACTCATAGCAAAAGGGTTGCCCTCGAATTCTTCATCAATCGATTGAGATTCACTAGGAGAGTGAGAACTTTGAATCTCTCTTCGGTTGCTCCTCATAGCTTGATCTGGTTGCTTCCTAAGATACTCAAGTTGAGCATCCTTTTCGGCATTTAGCTTTAAGAGTTGCTCAAACTTTTCTTCTAATGATAAGCTACTAGCCATGCTTGAACTAGGTAGCTCGAACACTTGTAGAAGGGCTCGGACTAGTGTGGCACGGTCGTGCCTAACGGGCACGGTCTGACCGTGCTATTTCTCTGCTTGGCACGGACAGGAGTGGCACGAGTGTGTTTATGAGCACGGGCTGGCCGTGCTGCTTTTCTGCCTGGCATCGGTGGATGCTACAGTTCTGTGAAGCTTTGGGCTGGTTTTGTGTTTTGGAAAAGGGATTTGTGTTTGGGGGTTGAAAGCTTTGGCCAAGAGAGTAGCGTAAGCTCTGATACCACTTGATGCACTTCTAAGACCTTGAAATGAAGATCAAAGAAGAGATCTCAAGTGGTGTGGAAAGGGAGAAAGAAGAGAGTTCACGGTTTGTGCTTGAGTGAGAAGATAGATAAGTAGCTAAGATTCTTGGATGAGATATCACCACTAAGAAGTTTAGAGCTCACCCTTAAGATTAAAAGAGATAAGATATCACCGCTCAATTAACCTTAAAGGACTTTTGAACACCGGTTAAGCCATTAATTATGCAACGTTTTATTAATTATTTTGATTATCTTTTACACATTATTGCGTCTAATGTACTTTATTTTATATATTTTCCAGGTTAGGCATTAATAAAATAAAAAGGAGAAGACAAGACGTTGAAGCTCCGATTTTACACGATTTGCTGAAAAGACGGTCCAATAATAATTTATGGAAAATATTATTTCCATAATTATTTAATTGGACTAGGGTTTCAAGAATTGGAATAAGGCTAGAGGTCTTGAGAGAGAAGAAGTCTAAGGAAGAGAGGAAGGAAACCCTAATATACTAAACCTAACCTCCCTCACTTCCTATTTATCAACCCACGCCTTCACCATCTTGATGACACCACCTTCATCATCAGTCATGGCAGCCGCCTCCTTCATCACCTTCTTCTTCTACGCCTCCCATCTCCTTACGCCGACACCAACGTCTCCCTCCTCACCATAAACCTCATCATCGCCATCTCCTTATCATCCCATCATCACGCCTCATGCTGCTGCTTCTTCTTCCTCAACTTAGATCATCACCATCATCATGATCGTACACCTAAACCCACACCTCACGTTACTATATTGTTAAGTTCTTCTTGTTTTTATTTGTTATTTGTTATTTTATTTAATTAGTTAAACTCTTTATATTATTAAACATGAAATTTTTGCTAAACTATTGTTATTTTATTTTTAATATGTGTGAGTAATTTCCCTATGCTTAGTGTAATCTTCTTGAGGCCATGCTAAATTTACTATTTTGAAACAAGTCTTATGCTTTATTGCCTAGTTGATTCATATTCATGATTCTATAGCGATTAGCGTTTATTGTTTATAATATTCGTGTTAAATTAATTAGAATGCATGCTAGTTAATTTAATACAATGTCGATTGATAGTTTAGAGGACTATAATACGTAAAAGTTATAGTCTTTTATGATTAGGTATCAACCTAATTAATCATGGATGGCTCAAATCCATCTCTTTTAATTATGTAATCGCTTTAGATCCTTGTTAAATCGATTTGCTGGTAAATTGGTTACAAAGTGTTAAATGATGTTTTTCTAATTCTTAATACTCTAGCTTGATTAAATTCTTGCGCTGGTGTGAGGGTTATCAAAACTAGTAGGGTTTATATTAGGGCTGGACCTAATTAAACTAGAATCTAAGAAAAAACGGGGAAGAACCGCTGGTGGATGTCTTCTACTGTTTAACTAATGAATGAAATTAACTTGTGTGTTAATAATAAATATTAATTTGCATGGTGGATTGAGATTATACTAAGCATCCTTCATAAATTTGACAACTTTTGATCATTATTTGTTGCTTAGAGTTAATTTGATTAGTTTGTTAATTTTGTTCTATTTTTATTAGCTTATAATTTTAATCAACCCCCCCAAAAAGTATAGTCTTTTAGGAGTGTCTAGGTAATTTTACATAGTTTAGATTTTGATTTTTAGAGTGGTTATAATTTTAGAATTGATTTATATTCAGTTTTAGTATTTAATTACCGATTTGTTAGAAATTAGACTTAAAATAGTTATTTTTGTTCTTTTTCGATTTTTATCAGTTCTTGGGGTTTATATAGTGTCCTAGTCTACCCATATTTAATTTTGTAATTTTTGGAAGTTATTTGATAATTTTTCAGAATTATTTTGAGAAATTGATAAGTGCAGGTTTTTAGGTTATTAATTCTGAAAATTTCGATTTTTAATTTTAATTTACGATTATTAGGTTTGGTTAAGTCCAGAAAATTGTGTCCTAAAATCAGTGTAATTTTTGTGACTAATTTCATATTTATATTAAGGCAGATTATTTTATTTCTAATTTCAGATTTATGATTTTGCTTGATATTCTGTGCTAATTTCCTGATCTGATTTTTCTAAAATTAATTAGATACAGTTTAGAATTTATAAGCTTATAGACCTGAAGAATAATATTTCAGAGTACTGTTTGATAATTTTAGTATTTATTTTTTGACTATTATTTACTGTTATTAATTTTTAATTAGAATTTCAGTACTATTCTGTTTTTATTTTTCTAAATTATTTAGGGAATCTTTTTACTATTTTATTTCCAGAATATGATCTAGAATATTTGGGAGCATCATTGGATATTTTTCTAGATTTTTATTCATTAGATTTTAATTATTTTAGAATTATTAAGATTAGACTTAATAAATTGGATTAGTAAATTCATTTAGGATTAAGCTAGCCTTTTACAACAATCTTTCCTTGTGGATTGATCCCTACTTTCCTATGCTATAAAAAGTGTTTTAATAATCAAAGTAGTGGTTAAATTTGTAGCTCTCGACAAGCTTTACAACACCACTCTAGTGAGCTATTCTAGAGATAAGCAAAAGAGAGAAATACAAGGGAGTATAAACTCAACCAATTCATATATTCAAAAGTGAGTTACAAGCTGAGGTTCTCTCCACTTATATAGGCCTCTAACATTCAGCAAAAACAAAGAAAAATAAGGCCAAACAACCAGCCAAAAAGGAAGAGGGGAGGGGATCAAAAAGTAAGCAAGTACAAAAGCAAAAGCAAAAAGCTGTCAGCACTTTTTCAGAACTGTAGCATCAAATTCAAAGAAGCATATCTTCTAAAATACTTGCCCAAATGGGTTCATTCCAAGGTTAGGAGAAAGGCCTAAGTGTCTATTTTCACGTAAGACCCTTAGAGCCTCTAAATCCTAGCCGTTTGAAAGTTGTGCTCTGATAAAGTCAAGTAACTCTCTGCTGCAGACAGTCTGCACCTCTTCTGTATTTGCCTCCTTTTGAAACCTAGACCAAGGATTTGACTTGAATCACTTTTGCTGGCCTTTCAGTACACTCAAAAATTGTTCCAAAAACTGGATTTGAAGGTTCCAATGTTCATCCAATGAAGGAGAAAATGGAGTCACAAAACCGGGTACTGAAATGGCTAAACTGGGCAGCTTGTATAGCTGAAGTTTGAGAGCTGAATTGTATGGGCAAATGAAGTCCAAATAACTTGAAATTTACTTTATTGGAAAGCTAACTTTCTGAACTTAAAACCCAAAGCAATAAAATGGATTAAACCACCTTGAAAGTAGGTGATTAGGGTCATCAAGTTGTTGTACTTGCTGTCCAGAACTGCTGGGTAATGGCCTTGATCTTCTATGAGTTTTCTCACAACTTGGATGGCCTCTTGGACTTCCTTGGGGTTGGATTGCCTTTGAAATTGATCACCCTCATTGATCCCCATGGGTACATCAAATGGTGGATCGGGTCAAGTGTCCACCAACCCAAAGGCAAATGCACTCCAAACTCCAACCTACAATGGGGCGAGGAACGATAGGGAGATCGATAACTTCTTTTTTAAGTTCGAGACCTACTTCGGAGCGGTAGGCATTACCGATGAAGGGCAGAAGGTAAACCATGCTTCCTTCTCTCTTAAGGACATAGCTCTTGTTTGGTGGCATCATAGATGTGACGATGTCAATCGAGGATCCAACCCCAGTCACCACTTGGGATCGTTTCAGAGAGAACTTAAAGAGCAATTCTACCATAAGGATGCGGAGCGAGAAGCGAGGGTCAAGCTAAAGCGCCACCAACACGAGGAGGGTCACCTTTGAGAATATATGAAGGAGTTCCAGGAGCTTCTCTTGGAAATTCCGAGCATGGGGGAGCAGAACGCGCTGTTTACCTTCCTTAATGGCCTAAGCGGTTGGGCCAAAACGGAGATAGAGAGGCATAATGTGCAAGATCTCGCCTTCGAGGTTGCCGCCGCCGAGTCACTTAATAAGTACAAGAGATACTCATCAAAGGGACAAGCAAGAAGTATAGTGGAGGCGGCAAAAGTGAGGGAGATCGTGACAAGTCTCCCAGGAGGGATAAACCCTCTAAGGACAAAGGGAATGGCAAGAAAAATGATGCACCCTGGAAGTACTCCTGTTTCCTATGCAATAGACCTCACTGGGTCTTTGAATGCCCCAAGAAGGGCAAACTTGCGGCCCTTGTCCAAGCGGAAGAGGAGCAGGAGGAAAAGAAGATCGCCTCCCTCAAGTTACTCAATGCCATCCACATAGAGGTGGAGAAACAACCTTGTGGATGCATGTATGTGGAGACCTTCATCAATGGCAAGCCACTACAAGCATTATTTGACACGGGAGCGGACACGGTCTACATGGCCAAGGAGCTTGCCGATGAAGTTGGCCTCTCCTACACCAAGGAGAAGAGACACGTAAAGGGAGTCAACGCCAAGAGCTTTCCCATCCATGAAGTTGCTCGAGGCACCCCCATTCAAATTGGCCAGTGGAAAGGTAAGACCGATATAACTGCTGCTTCCTTAGATGAAAAGAAATTTTATTTGAGTATCGACTTCCTTGATGCGGTGAAGGCACACTTGGTACCTTGCACCGACACTTTGTGTATCATGGAGACGGGATAACCTTGCAATGTTCCCATGAAGAGGGGCATAGATGAGAGCAATATGCTCTCCGCCCTTTAATTTTCTAAGGGAGTCAAGAAGAAGGAGCCAACCTTCCTTGCCACCCTCAAGATGGAGGATGAGCCCAAGGAAGTTTAAACACCTAAGGCCATCCAAAAGGTGTTTGGAGAATTCAAATATGTTATGCTTGTCGAGTTACCCAAGAGACTTCCTCCAAGAAGGGAAGTCGACCATGCCATAGAGTTGGAGTCAGGGGCTAAGCCACATGCATTCGCCCCCTGCCGTATGGCACCTCCGGAGCTCGAGGAGCTAAGGAGGCAATTGAAGGAGTTAATTGATGTCGGTTACATTTATCCCTTTAAATCACCTTATGGTGCACTGGTCTTATTTCAAAAGAAGCATGATGGATCTCTTCGACTATGCATCAACTATCGGGCGCTCAACAACATCATTATCAAGAACAAGTATCCCATCCCTCGCATCGATGACTTGTTTGATCAACTTGGAGATACAAGATTCTTTACCAAGCTCAATTTGAGGAGTTGGTATCATCAAGTCCGCATAGCCGAAGGAGATGAGTCAAAGACGGCATGTGTGACACGTTATGGTTCGTACGAGTTCCTTGTCATGCCCTTTGGCCTTACAAATGCACCGCCCACATTATGCACCCTCATGAACAAGGTACTTGCTCCTTGATTGCTTCTTGGTTGTTCACCTTGATGACATTGTCATCTATAGCAAGTCCTTAGAGGAGCATGACACTTGCGGGAAGTGTTTTAAACTTTGAGGGACAACCAACTTTATGTTAAGAATGAGCAGTGCTCCTTCGCACTAGAAGAGGTGCCTTTCTTGGGTCACATTATTGGCAATGGCAAACTATGCATGAACCCGGTAAAGATCAAGGCCATCCTTAAATGGGAGCCACCAGCGAAAGTCACCGAGTTAAGGTCTTTCCTTGACTTGGTGAACTATTGTCGACGATTTATGAAGGGCTATTCCGTGATAACCGCCTCTCTCACCGACTTGTTAAAGAAAGGAAGATGATGGACATGGAGCCAAGAGTGCCAACATGCCTTTGATGCGTTGAAGAAGGCCATCACTGAGGAACCCATTCTCTCTCTCCCTGACCTCAACAAGCCTTTTAAACTACACACGGATGCTTCCGACTTTGCCATCGGTTGAGTCTTGATGGAAGAGGATCATCCTATTGCCTTTGGGAGCCGAAAGCTTAATGACACCAAGAGGTGGTACACCGTCCAAGAGAAAGAGATGACCGCGGTAGTGCATTGTCTCCGCATATGAAGGGATTACTTGCTCAGGAACAAGTTCATAATCAAGACCGACAATGTCGCCATAAGCTTAAGACTCAAAAGAAGCTAACTCCCAAGCAAGCCCGGTGGCAAGACTTTCTAGCTGAATTCGATTACGTTATGGAGTATAAGTCGGGACGTGCCAGCTTAGTGGCCGATTCTTTGAGTCGCAAGGGTGAACTTGCCGACATTAGCCGACCTCAAAGCAACCTACGGGACCGAATCAACATGATTCTCTTGCCCAAACTATCATCCAAATTGTTAAAGAGGGCAAGACTCAGAGATTTTGGGAAGAAGATGGCTTGAACTTACTAAGGGCAAGCGCATCTATGTTCCTTCATATAACAATCTCCGACGGGAAGTCATGAAGGAGTGTCATGATAGCAAGTGGGCGGGTCATCCAGACATTCACCGCACACTTGCCCTTATGGGAGATTCCTATTATTGGTCTCACTTGAAGGATGATGCCAAGGCCTATGTGAAGACTTATCTTGCGTGCCAACAGGACAAGATAAAGCAATGAGTACCTGCGGGACTTTTAGAGCCTCTCCTCATTTTCGAAAGGCCGTGGGAGAGTGCCTCTATGGACTTCATTGTGGGCTTACCCAGAAGTGAAGGGTGCAATTGGATCCTTGTGGTGGTGGATTGATACTCCAAGTATGCCACCTTTATTCCTGCACCCAATGAGTGTTCTATTGAGTAAGCTGCCCATTTATTCTTCAAGCATGTAGTGAAGCATTGGGGTTTGCTTCGTTCCATCGTAAGCGACTGGGACACGCGCTTCATGGGGCGTTTTTGGATGGAGTTATTCAAGCTTATGGGGTCCGAACTTAATTTCTCCACTAGCTTCTATCCCAAAAGTGATGGACAAACTGAGAGGTAAATGCTCTCTTAGAGCTTTATTTGAGGCACTTTATGAGTGCCAACCAAGGAGATTGGGCGAAGTTGCTTGATGTTGCCCAATTCTCCTTCAACTTGCAAAAGAGCGAGTCCACAGGTCGGAGTTTGTTCGAGATTATCATGGGGTAACAACAATTGACCCTGCGTTCTCTTGCCACAGGATACAAGGGACTAAGTCCACCCGCTTACAAGTTTGCCAAGGATTGAAATGGTTAAGTAGGGTTGGCACGCTCTTACTTGGAGAAAGCCTCCAAGAAGATGAAGAAGTGGGCCGACAAGAAGAGGCACCCGAGAGAGTTCCAAGTGGGACACCTCGTGCTTGTCAAGATGTACAACCATGTGAAGTTAAGTAGACGACATTGGGGTCTCATTCGACGATACGAGGGACCTTTCCCCATCCTTAAAGAGGTGGGGGGGAGGCTTACAAAGTGGAGTTGTCTCTAAAGATCAAGTGTCACCCTCTTTTTCATGTGAGCTTGCTTAAGCCTTATAGTGGAGACAACGTAGATCCAAGTCGGGGCATCTTACGCTGGGCACCTATGGGCATCAAGGTGCAACATGACAAGGAAGTTGAAGAAGTCTTAGCCGATTGAGTGGTGAGGCATTCCAACCATCCACCGACGCATGAGAGCGAGGCTAGCTGGGAGCCCGTTCAATGCTTGTGCTAATTCAAGGAGCAGATTTAAGCATACGAGGACAAGAAGGCAACGAGAAATTCGTTGGATTAGGCAGAGGAGGATGTCACGGACCGCTCTAGAATACTCTCAAATGTCCTGGATTTCTCTAGATTTCTCTAGAGTATGTTCTGCAGGGTTCCAGAGGGTTCCACACAATTCCCTACTTGTATAGAATCTTAGATATTTATATAGAATATTCTGGATGTACGATCTAAGACGTAGGATCAAATAGATCTCCACCGTCCATTGAGGAGGTAGATGTGTATATATACCCTCAAGGGGGCTCATTTGTACACAAGCATTCAAGTGCAATATACAAGACATTCTCCCAAACTCCCAAATAGTTCCCTTAGAGAGTGTGTGTGTGTGTGCTTACTTAGCCTATCAAGTCTAAGTTAAGCATCCTTCAAGACTTACTAGCAAACAAAGCAAGAGTTCTAAGCAAAGTTTGCTAGATTGCGCGGGTCTAAGTTTGAGTGAATTATCAACCCGTGACATTTAGCACTCCCTCAAAAGGTGTTGTGTACATAGAGTGCCTTACTCCTATAGTCTTAAAACTCTTATATTGGGTGTTTACCAGTCCCTAATTGATATGGAGAGATTGCACTGGTTTCATCGTACCATGAATAAGATCATAGATTACAGACAAAAAAAGCATGTCCCTTATAAGACATAGATAATCTACCAATAGACCCATTAACCCCACCATTTAAGGAGAGCATTCTATTTTTTCTCCATAATGACATGTCATTGTAGACCGCTGAGATAGTTAATAAATTATTCCTTTTTTGCCACAATATCTGCTGTAAACACAAATTTCATGCCTAAAATAAATTAGACAAGAAATTCAGAAATAAATTTCAATTTTGTATTGATGTTGTATATGGATACAATCTCTAAATTAAATACAATGAGATGATCCTCTGATTTAATCTCCTAGTGACTTGAATAGTTTCGAGGGCGTAACCGCTTGATCTCGATTGATGCAAATTAGCTGAAAAACTCTGAAGTGGTTCTTGATCTTGATATGTAAATGGTTAATTGCTATTTATGAAGCTCACAAGTTTTGATCCTTCTCGCTTGATAGTTGGATACTGCTTGCAGTTTGAGCCTCTGAATTCTGCAATGCTGAATGTTGAATGTAGTTGGCCAGATTAATCGATGGAAGGGCAAGGTTGCTTGATCTTGATCAATGAACTGGATGAAGAACTCTAAAGTAGACTTCAATTTGAGGTTGCAGAAGATGTTGAGCTAGCTGACTTTGATCCTTGTTGCTTGGTAGTTGGATGCCGTCCGTAGTCAGAGCTCTGGAGCTGGTAAAGGATGAAGAATATTGAGCTGCCCCTTTAGAATAGAGGGAAGACCCCTATTCATAGGTTCTGCCAGTTAGGGTAGAGCTCGACTTTGGACCTAGGCCCAGCAATTATTTCCTTATTTTTAAATAAGGAAAATAATTACTAATTTCTACATTACCGACGGCACATGGCAGCTTTTAACTGGCTGAATTTTAGCTACTTAATTTTGACCAAGCGGATCCACCAAAGTCAACGTGACAAATGTCAATTTGTGATTGGTCGATTTCTTTTTACACGTGGCACCATCTGATTTGTCGTAGAATTTTTGCCTTCTACATCTACTAAATAGTATTTTGGCATATATTGGTCCTTGAAGCCTTAGTTTCTTGTATCCACTTGATTTTTCAAGTGAGCTCATACATTTCTCAAAGCACCTTATTACCTCAATGTCATATAAGATCAAGTAGATTTGACCAACTCAAGTGGAACGTGTGATGAACATAGAAGCTCTATGAGTTATCATATTCATTGACGACAAACATCCAAGTGAAGAAACTGCAATGGAAACTCGACTGTCATAGGCTTTCTAAGTGGTTTTGTTGTTTTTCTTGCTAGACAATGTGCTGGAGTGAGCTAGTTCGCTTGCATTTGTAAACAAACCTTCTTTTTGCTAGCTTTTACATGCATATGTTGGCTAATGTGGCCTAATCTAGCATGATAAATATTTTGCATGACTGTATTGGTGTGAACAAACAAATATGAAAAATAAACAATTGGATTAATGGAATCAATATCTAAATCTACAACAATCAAACCCTGTCTAGCTAAAGCAAAAATAACATAAGTTGTCTCAAAGAAGAATTAGGCTTCAATGCTATAAAAGTAGTCAAAATAAGGCCTAAAAAACAATAAAATCAACACAGAGACATTATTCTAGTGAATCTCAGGAGCAAGCAGCATATCATGTAAAACAAGGTTTCCGCTACCATGCAGCATTAGCTTGCATCTTATGGTCCCTTTATAAACCACCTTAGTGTTGTTTTCTAAAATATGTCCCCATTGAACCAGTTAAGCTAGGGATGACGATGGATCAGGTATGGGTTGGGTTCACTTAGATCCAAACTCATTTAACTTTTTTGGACATGGATTCATATCTGCCCTAGACCCATTGGGCCTGGTAAGATAGGACCCAAACCGAGACCCTGTGGGTCTGACGGGTCCACGGGTCCTAACTAATTTTCATATTAAAAATTATTTTTTCTGTATCACAACATGAATTACCACATTCTAAAGATAAATAATTGAATTTAGAATATGTGATATTTAATTAAAAACATTCTAGTGACATATACCATATCAAAGTTTTCTTATTTATGTTTTACACACTAAAAATAATATTTTACTACAAACCACAAAGGTCAAGTCTGTCAAATTTCAAACAAGTATAATAAAATAGTTCTTCTACAACCGTCAAAAAGCAAAGTGGCTTCAGGGTTAACTAGTTTAGAGTTATTTTAGCTAATTGCGTATGCCACATCTTTTTTTTTAAAAAAATTTTAATAGGTTTTAAATGGGTCTCGAGTCAGGTCTAGGTCTGAATTTTTCAAACCCAGACCCAGACCTACCCCACATCTCTCTGACCTAGACCTGCTTAAGACTTGTTGGGTCTCGTTTCATTGAACTCAAACCCTTTAAATTGGGTATGGGTTGGATTCGAGACCCATTGCCATCGAAAGTCCAAAAAGCTTCTCAATCCTGAAGTATGTGGTCAGACTCTTGAACCTTTTCAAAAATAAGAATAAAACTAGGAACACAAAAGTTGGTAATAGATATTGCTAAGTACACTTTTAGGCTTAGTTTGATCACGACCCATTCGGTCACAATTAGAACACTTTACTTTTGCCAAGTTCTTTTTTGTACGTTTTTCTTAGCTTTGTTAGTTATGCTTAGGTTTCGCATTTGATTGAGTCTTGTCAATCCTATTTCTATGGTTCTTTCTCTTAGAACTATTCCTCAAGTTATAAGTTGACATGTGCACTTGTCATCTCAATGGCCTCTTGCTCCTCTTCCTCTAACCCAAGACGTTGCATCATGTCTTTGAAAGCAATGATATACTTATTCTGAACACGACCGTCTTAATATGTTCCTAATCATTAGGCAAGGAATGGATTAGCATATAGATTTGTATTCATCAATTAGTTTATAGCACATTTAAGCCAATCCACTAATCATGTTTGACACTACCATTAGTTGTAAGACCCCGCAATTTCGTTTTCTGTTAAGCTAACTAATTTCCTTTTTACGTTTTAAATTCATATTTTTAGTAACTGTATGAGTTAAATTATTATCAATGTGCTTTTGAGAACTATAATTTCATTAAAGACAAGATTATTATTGCTATTATTGATTTCAAAATCAATTCGTGCCATTTATGCCTTTAAGTGATATCGATAGTTTAATTTAGTCGATATTCGATTTATTTAGTCGTTTCCTGAAAACGATTAGGTTTTCAACCTTAGAATTAGCTTCGAGACTTATTAAATCGAACTTCGACGTAGTTGGATTCGAATAATTGATGAAGGGTTATGCATCGTTTTGAGTTTAGAACAAGACATTTGAGATTGGACTAGCGGTTTTAGTTGATTGAGTTATTAACAGAATCAACCCAAAAAAAAAAAAGAACATAAGGGGCCGAAGCCCCTTCTTTCACTGGCAGAGGAACGCAAGGGGGGGTCTTGAGGCTCTTCACGGCACCCCCACCCCGACCACAACCGCACGGCAGAGAGAGAGGAGGGCCACCGGACGGCGCGTCGGGGCCGAGGTCGACGGCGGCGCACCGGCAGGGCGGCCGCCGGCTAACCCTCGTGACACCGCGGCAGAGAGAGAGAGAGAGAGAGAGAGAGAGAGAGAGAGAGAGAGAGAGAGTTGGAGCGAGAGTGAGAAGGAGCGGAGGGGGCTCGAGGAGCCGCGACCACGCCGGCGACCGTCGCAGCCAAGGATGGCGAACCACCTCACGCGTGGCTGGGCTAGAACCGGCCGCAGACGGGGGCGAATCGACACGAGCTCGGCCAAACATCCGTCTGTTTTAGGGCATGCGAGGTGAATTCGAACCTCTTCTCCTTCTATAAATTCGATCCTCACCCTAAATTCTTCTAAATTGTGCCTAAAATTCTCAGAAATCGCGAGTTAGGGTTTGTGGGTTTGGACTGGTTGAATCACGCGCGAAGGGCAGGGAGTTGGTGTTCGATTTTTGGCCTCAATTCAAGCTAAATCGCATGTTTCTAGCGTGGTATCGAGGTGGGTGTTCCTTGCCTCCTAAATTAGTACTAATTTCGCAAACGTTTTAATGGAATCGATGTTGCATGTTAGACTAGCATAGCCTAATTTAGAATGTGCTGCTTGAGGAATTTATAATTCGAAGTTAATTATACATGTTTAGCGTTAATTCGAATGCCTGTAACCATTGAATGCCTGAATTTATAATTCGAAGTTAATTATACATGTTTAGTGTTAATTCGAATGTATGTAGCTATCGGAAGCCTGAGTTTATAATTCGAAGTGAATTACATGCCTTTAGCGTTAATTTGAATGCCTGTGACCATTGAATGTTTGAGATTTCACATCGAAATGAATCAAATACCTTTAGCTTCGAATCGAATCAATTTAGTTAATTTATGCCTGAGGTTTTAATTCGAAGTGAATTAGATATGTTTAGCTTCGATTCGAATCAATTTAGTTAATTAATGCCTGAGATTGTAATTCGAAATGAATTATACGTGTTTAGCATTAATTCGAATGCATCTAGTTAATGGATGCCTGAAATTGTAAATTAACGTGAATTATGTGCGTTTAGCTTCAATTCGAATCAATAATCGTAAATCATACCTGAGTTGTTAATTCGAAGTTAATTTAACGTGTTAGCATCGATTCAAGTTAATTAGTTGATGCATGAAAAAGGATTAAAAACGAAGTTAGTTTAACGTGTTTAGAATCAATTCAAGTGAATTTAGCTAGTTCATGCCTAAAAGTTCAGCACAAAATGAATTATGAATGCTTTGAATCGACATAAGTACACTTAAACGATTCATACTTGATTAATAGCTTCGAGAAGAGATGAGTATGGTTGTAATCGATACTTGCGTATTTAGTTAGTCTATACCTGAGTAATAACTTTGACATAATAACTGAATGCCTAAAGTCGTATTATGTTTAAGTGGTTTATTTCGATTCGAATAGTAATTTCGATGTGTAATGAATGTTTAGAATTGTATTATGCTAAAATAGCTCAATTAGACTTGAGTTGTAACTTCAAAGCCAACGTTTATGAATGTTTGGTCATTCCATGATTGTGTGGACTTCAAAGTGCATCTTATGTCTTTAAAGCCAATGTTTATGAATGTTTGGTCGTTCCATGATCGAGTATGAACTTCGAAGTGCATCGTACGTGTTTAAAGTTTATGCATATAAATGTTTAATCAGTCTATGATCGCCTATATGCTTAACTATCCCATAAAGGCCTACTAACTCTGAAGTAAGTTATAAATGCTTAGAACCTTATCGTGTATGAACTCCCAAGTAAAGTTCTATAATTTTATATGTGTACGTGATGGTATATATACTTACGTATGCTTACAACAACGCACCGCTAAGTGGCGCTGCTTACCCTGGTAAGTACTTAAACCTTACCTTTTCATAAATTAGTATGATAATATGTTGTGTTGATAAATCGATGAAACGAGTTGGTAGTTGGATGGTTTGAGGAAATAATTATGAGCATTCGAGGTTTTGTGGTACGGTGCAAGTGAGGAGGGAGACTGGGTTGTGAAATGACCGCAATCGTATGGATTGTGAGGCCATGTGTGGCTCGATGTGATGAATTAATTATGAAGTGTTTGAATGTGATATATGTGAACCTCTTTCCCTTCTATTTGCTCAAGTTGCATTATGTGGATAAGGGTGAGATTTCCAAAGAAGAATTTCATGTTTTGAAATAATAGTAGCCACAAATATTAGTGCATGATGGCATATTTTAAAGTAAACGGATACAGTTTTGGGAGTGAATCTGCTTGAACGGGGAAATCCTAAAGAATTTTACAAAGGCGTGAGTTGCATGACAAATGATTTTACCAAAAGATACGATAAAATTACTAGCCGTTACGGCCGATACGCTTTAAGTGGCTAAGATAATGTGCTGCGGACAATATGATATGATGTAATGTTAACCTAGGGGATAAGTCCGGATAAACCCTAGAGGCACTGACGAGGGCTAATGTAATGGTCCGATATGTTATATGTAGCCATCCCGGGAGTAAGAGCTTAAGCGTGAGCATTAGGTGTCACTATGGGGTCGAGAATAGTTCTCACCCAATCAGCACCCTGTAATGATCTTATGCCAGAAGTACTTTTGTACTAAGTTAAGAAAAGCAATTAGCTCTTTGCCATTTTTAAACGATTACAAAGGAAAGGAAGTTCTCTTTATGAGCCCAAAAGGCTATATGGAATGAAGTATGGAAAGCTTATAAGGGTCGTTATACGACCAAACAAAATGAAACTTCCTTTGAAGACTAAGAAAACGTTTTCAACGAAAGAAAGAAAGTTTTCAATGAATGAGTTATAAAATGATCCACAAACATGTTTGAATAAGGATTCTTAGCCCATGTATTAAAAGAAAGCTTTCAATGAATGCTTTATGAACGATTCTTAAGCATGGTTGAACGTGGATTCTAATCTTGTGTGGCATCATTCTTATCCATAGCAAGTCTGTCTGATTTAAAGGGTATGAGATGAGAAGGAAAGTTATAGCACGTTAAAAATTCCATGAATGAAGGCGTCTCTTCCTAAACGAATGAACGTTGATATGTGAATAGCATGCGGGGGTGTCATATAGCTTAATATGATGTTTTAAGATACTTAAATGCTTGATATGTGTTTATGTGTGTGATCTGTATATTATATGAATGAAATATCAAGAAAAGTATATTTATGAAAAGGGATAGCCTTATATACACATCATGTGATTGAGGTTTCATGCGTAGTTTAAACTGGAACGCTAAGAAGTTATATTATGAAAAAGAAAGATTTCTATGCTTAGCCTCGTCACCTATCTAAGTGTTCATCTGCCTGTTAGTAAAGACATTTGAACATTTAGAATCCTGGAAACGTGTTTAAGTGCTTAAGTGAAGTTATGTTTAGTGATCCTCCCATGAAGGTTCTATGAACATCTATTATAACAGTAAAGTACGAAAACGTGATATGTGACTAGTAAAGATAGTATTGCCTGCAACGGTTTTGGTTTTAAGGGGGTTGGGGGACACTCACTGAGCGTGTGGTTGCTCATCCCATTACTCTTTCCCCTCTTCCCCAGGTTTTCTTTCTGACAGGAAGAAGTTGAGTCAGATAAGTCCAAAAGGAACCTATTGTTGCTTACAAGGCGTCGTATGTGCTCCTTTGAAGGATCTTACGTGTTTAATGAAGTCATGTAATATACTCTTAGTTTATAAAGGTCTGTAAACAATTATTCTAATTCATATAATGCATATGGTATAAAGGTCGCTCTGTATGGCCGTTTGAGCCAACCATCAAGTTAGTTAGATGTCTTCTTGATTTAATTTAGCTATGTTTTGGGATGTAAATCTTAATTCTCCGGTTTTGTTAACCGTTGAGTTATATCTTCCATTTCTTCTTTATTCATGAGTCAATCTAGTTGGTGTACTCCGAGTGAGTGGCTCGTTGAGTTATGAACTCCGGCGTGTGGCCGTTGAGTTATGTTTTAAATGTTTACGCTTCCGTTGTTTTACAGGGGCTTATTGTAAGGCTTTTAGCCTGGAAATGGTCGGTTTTTAGGGGGAAACTCTGTCCGTTTCGTCCCAGGAATTAAGTAAGAAGTTAGGAAAGCGTAATGCTTCTGGCCTAGGGGTTGGGGGTGTTACAATTGATGGTATCCGAGCAAAGGTCCTGCGACCATAGGCCGCGACCTGAGTCTAGCATTTCATATAGTCACCTAGGAACACTTTGTGATTATGTGACGTATGCCTACTCTGTGTGCACGTGTGCCCTATAGTATGGCCATTTGCGACTTACGTATGGCTCGAGAAGGTCGATTGAGTAAAAGCGGTGAGTTATGCGTTAGTGTAGGAGTGAAATAGCTCTCCCCACGCCTTCAAGTGACGTTGTGAGTACTTCATTGGTGCAATATGTTCCTAATGTGTTAATTGATTTCATTGATTGACTTTTATGCGATCCGAGTAAACCGATCGATTAAAATGTGAGCTGTGTGTTAAGACGTGAACCCAATTCACTTCCGTATTCTTGTGTGAGCTAGGTGATGTTTTGAATGACAAATGTTTTCTTCGTGCGTTATGATAAGATGATCAATAGTTCAAGCACGTCGTTTTAAACTCGAATGATTGAAAAATCTTTCTTTAAGCTCGTCCTTGCCCCTAAAGTACGATTTGCTCCTCGAGCCCCATAACGGAGTGAGCAGATGTACTCAAAGGTTGGTAGAGAGGGACCTAGAAGCAGTTAACCGTCCTTTTATTGAAAACAAATAGATTCGAAATATATAAGCTATTTTTTAATCCTTTGAAACTCAAGATTTTGAGATGTTAATGTCGTTTTGATTATCGAGCCAAGTTTTTCTTACACCGAAGAATTAGCTTTTCGTTAGTGATGATGAGGTAGTTAGATTCACTAATATGCGCCCTTATGTTTATCAAATGTTGCTCGTAAATGCATATGTGGTAGACGTGTATGTTGATAGAATCCTTCGTATTGAGCTGGAAAAAGGAATGATTGGAAATTGGCTGCCATGATTAATAATCCTACTAAATGGTACATTGCTGATGTGACTTTTGATTTGCCTGAGTGAAATTAAAGGATATTTTCGTATGCATGTGTGAAAATTTATGTGCTGATGGTACATTGCGTAAAAGTGTACCTACCGTTCTCCTTCTTTGTAATTGTTGCCTAAATCGTGCATTACTTGCTTCCTATCGTACGAATTACTATTTATGAATGGGGTGAGATGTTTGGGCCCGAACGAACCCTGATATACCTAGAAAGCTCAAGGGAGAAAGAACCTAGCAGACTTTGGAATTGTGCATCGTAGACGATCCCTTCTAAGGCTAGCGACCTACAATAAGACTCCTACGATCGCCTATAAGATAGATGTACCTCGTAAGACCTCAACGTGAGCCTATGAGGCCATTGATGTCAACCATACCCACACAATTCTAGCCGCTCAACACCAATCTTTCCTAAATTGGATGGGGTTTAGAGCATGCCGTTGACCATAGACTGCAAAAGGAGGATTGCACGCATACCCACGTGCCTAGGTGTTCTATGTGACAACATATGGGTCCACATGCCTTAAAGATTCGTTATGATGTCATGTGCTGTGTAAGACGATAAGAATATATATAGATAGGATCGTTGTATGGAACCATCGACTTGTTTGTGATCAAATGCCAACAAAGTGAGTTTTTGTAATTGCTTGGCTTGAGTTTAATTAAACCTGTGGCTGTATTAGTTAGAACGACTTGATATGTGTGGCTAGTTTCGTACCATGACTCTGGAATCATCATTCACAGCTCATCAATGCTGGGTTCTCGCATTATAGTTGGATTAGTCGAACTCGATGCATGTAATGCATGACTAAATGAAGATAGAGCTGCATTTACTTGAATAACGTTCCTGGACATATATATATATATACCTTATGTTTAAGAAAGTAGTGTGGTAGAATACTCGGGATCATGTCAATCATGTATGTTTTCGTTTTGTAAATTGCTTGCTGAATGTATGTTAATAGGTTGCATGTTATCTCCAATTCGTAAACTTGAGAATGCTGAAATGTTGATGCCATGTGATACTATTGTGCTCGAGTAATGCTACGTAGTGCTACGTGACTCTCTTATTATTCCCAATGTGTTGTAAAAGTTTCCTTGATGATCATCGTGATTCCACAAGTGACTGAATTCTGTTTTGGGATGAGACTACCATATATAACCTTGCGATCTCATCGTCCCGGTTGCCACACCTTTAGATACTCACTTGTAGGTGCATATGCGTACAGTTGTTGCCTGCCATGCAAACTGAGTCTAAAATATCAAAAATCTATGTTTCATTTTCGAAACAAACTCAATATGGTTTTCCACGCCAACTCATTTGCCTCCCTTCAATGCGATTTGCCCTCGGCGCCAAAATAGAGCGAGTAGACGCCTGAAGAGATTGGCGATGAGGAAGCTGGATACCATAAGCCATTTTCTTTCGATTCGAAAGATGTAGAGTCTGCAAAATGAAACCTTTTGAAAACTTACCGCATAGATCTTAGTTATGTACGTGCATTCTAGGAAAGACCGAATTTAGATTTAGAATTTCGGGGACGAAATTCTTTTAAGGGGGGGAGAGTGTAAGACCCCGCAGTTTCGTTTTCCGTTAAGCTAACTAATTTCCTTTTTACGTTTTAAATTCATATTTTTAGTAACTGTATGAGTTAAATTATTATCAATGTGCTTTTGAGAACTATAATTTCATTAAAGACGAGATTATTATTGCTATTATTGATTTCAAAATCAATTCGTGCCATTTATGCCTTTAAGTGATATCGATAGTTTAATTTAGTTGATATTCGATTTATTTAGTCGTTTCCTGAAAACGATTATGTTTTCAACCTTAGAATTAGCTTCGAGACTTATTAAATCGAACTTCGACGTAGTTGGATTCGAATAATTGATGAAGGGTTATGCATCGTTTTGAGTTTAGAACAAGACATTTGAGATTGGACTGGCGGTTTTAGTTGATTGAGTTATTAACCGAATCAACTAAAAAAAAAAAAGAACATAAGGGGCCGAAGCCCCTTCTTTCACTGGCAGAGGAACGCGAAGGGGGAGGTCTTGAGGCTCTTCACGGCACCCCCACCCCGACCACAACCCCACGGCAGAGAGAGAAGAGGGCCACCGGACGGCGAGTCGGGGCCGAGGTCGACGGCGGCGCACCGGCAGGTCGGCCGCCGGCCAACCCTCGTGACACCGCGGCAGAGAGAGATAGAGAGAGAGAGAGAGTTGGAGCGAGAGTGAGAAGGGGCGGAGGGGGGCTCGAGGAGCCGCGACCACGCCGGCGACCGTCTCAGCCAAGGCCGGCGAACCACCTCACGCGTGGCTGGGCTAGAACCGGCCACAGACAGGGGCGAATTGACACGAGCTCGGCCGGACATCAGTCCGTTTTAGGGCATGCGAGGTGAATTCGAACCTCTTCTCCTTCTATAAATTCGATCCTCACCCTAAATTCTTCTAAATTGTGCCTAAAATTCTTAGAAATCGCGAGTTAGGGTTTGTGGGTTTGGACTGGTTGAGTCACGCGCGAAGGGCAGGGAGTTGGTGTTCGATTTTTGGCCTCAATTCAAGCTAAATCGCATGTTTCTAGCGTGGTATCGAGGTGGGTGTTCCTCGCCTCCTAAATTAGTACTAATTTCGCAAACGTTTTAATGGAATCGATGTTGCATGTTAGACTAGCATGGCCTAATTTAGAATGTGCTGCTTGAGGAATTTATAATTCGAAGTTAATTATACATGTTTAGCGTTAATTCGAATGCCTGTAACCATTGAATGCCTGAATTTATAATTCGAAGTTAATTATACATGTTTAGCGTTAATTCGAATGTATGTAGCTATCGGAGGCCTGAGTTTATAATTCGAAGTGAATTACATGCCTTTAGCGTTAATTCGAATGCCTGTGACCATTGAATGTTTGAGATTTTACATCGAAATGAATCAAATACCTTTAGCTTCGAATCGAATCAATTTAGTTAATTTATGCCTGAGGTTTTAATTCGAAGTGAATTAGATATGTTTAGCTTCGATTCGAATCAATTTAGTTAATTAATGCCTGAGATTGTAATTCGAAATGAATTATACGTGTTTAGCATTAATTCGAATGCATGTAGTTAATGGATGCCTGAAATTGTAAATTAACGTGAATTATGTGCGTTTAGCTTCAATTCGAATCAATAATCGTAAATCATACCTGAGTTGTTAATTCGAAGTTAATTTAACGTGTTTAGCATCGATTCAAGTTAATTAGTTGATGCATGAAAAAGGATTAAAAACGAAGTTAGTTTAACGTGTTTAGAATCAATTCAAGTGAATTTAGCTAGTTCATGCCTAAAAGTTTAGCACAAAATGAATTATGAATGCTTTGAATCGACATAAGTACACTTAAACGATTCATACTTGATTAATAGCTTCGAAAAGAGATGAGTATGGTTGGAATCGATACTTGAGTATTTAGTTAGTCTATACCTGAGTAGTAACTTAGACATAATAACCAAATGCCTAAAGTCGTATTATGTTTAAGTGGTTTATTTCGATTCGAATAGTAATTTCGATGTAGATAGTGAACGTTTAGAATCGTATTATGATGAAATAGCTCAATTGGACTTGTTTTGTAACTTCGAAACCAACGTTTATGAATGTTTGGTCATTCCATGATTGTGTGGACTTCAAAGTGCATCTTATGTCTTTAAAGCCAACGTTTATGAATGTTTGGTCGTTCCATGATCGAGTATGAACTTCGAAGTGCATCGTACGTGTTTAAAGTTTATGTATATAAATGTTTAATCAGTCTATGATCGCCTATATGCTTAACTATTCCATAAAGGCCTACTAACTCTGAAGTAAATTTATAAATGCTTGGAGCCTTATCATGTATGAATTCCCAAGTAAAGTTCTATAGTTTTATATGTGTACGTGATGGTATATATATATATATATATATGCATACGTATGCTTGCTGTAACGCACTGCCAAGTGGTGCTGCTTGCCCAGGTAAGTACCTAAATCTTACCTTTTCATAAATTAGTATGATAATATGTTGTATTAATAAATCAATGAAACGAGTTGGTAGTTGGATGGTTTGAGGAAAGAATTATGAGCGTTCGAGGTCTTGTGGTACGATGCAAGTGAGGAGGGAGACTGGGTTGTGAAATGACCGCAATCGTGTGGATTGCGAGGCCATGTGTGGCTCGATGTGATGAATTAATTATGAAGTGTTTGAATGTGATATATGTAAACCTCTTTCCCTTCTATTTGCTCAAGTTGCATTATGTGCATAAGGGTGAGATTTCCAAAGAAGAATTTCATGTTTTGAAATAATAGTAGCCACAAATATTAGTGCATGATGGCATATTTTAAAGTAAACGGATGCAGTTTTGGGAGTGAACCTGCTTGAACGGGGGAATCCTAAAGAATTTTACAAAGGCGTGAGTTGCATGACAAATGATTTTACCAAAAGATACGACAAAATTACTAGCCGTTACGGCCGATACGCTTTAAGTGGCTAAGATAATGTGCTGCGGACAATATGATATGATGTAATGTTAACCTAGGGGATAAGTACGGATAAACCCTAGAGGCCCTGACGAGGGCTAATGTAATGGTCCGATATGTTATATGTAGCCATCCCGGGAGTAAGAGCTTAAGCGTGAGCGTTAGGTCTCACTATGGGGTCGAGAATAGTTCTCACCCAATCAGCACCCTGTAATGATCTTATGCCAGAAGTACTTTTGTACTAAGTTAAGAAAAGCAATTGGCTCTTTGCCATTTTTAAACGATTAAAAAGGAAAGGAAGTTCTTTTTATGAGCCCAAAAGGCTATATGGAATGATGTATGGAAAGCTTATAAGGGTCGTTATACGACCAAACGAAATGAAACTTCCTTTGAAGACTAAGAAAACGTTTTCAACGAAAGAAAGAAAGTTTTCAATGAATGAGTTATAAAATGATCCACAAGCATGTTTGAATATGGATTCTTAGCCCATGTATTAAAAGAAAGCTTTCAATGAATGCTTTATGAACGATTCTTAAGCATGGTTGAACGTGGATTCTAATCTTGTGTGGCATCATTCTTATCCATAGCAAGTCTGTCTGATTTAAAGTGTATGAGATGAGAAGGAAAGTTATAGCACGTTAAAAATTCCATGAATGAAGGCGTCTCTTCCTAAAAGAATGAACGTTGATATGTGAATAGCATGCGAGGGTGTCATATAGCTTAATATGATGTTTTAAGATACTTAAATGCTTGATATGTGTTTATGTGTGTGATCTGTATATTATATGAATGAAATATCAAGAAAAGTGTATTTATGAAAAGGGATAACCTTATATACACATCATGTGATTGAGGTTTCATGCGTAGTTTAAACTGGAACGCTAAGAAGTTATATTATGAAAAAGAAAGATTTCTATGCTTAGCCTCGTCGCCTATCTAAGTGTTCATCTGCCTGTTAGTAAAGACGTTTGAACATTTAGAATCCTGGAAACGTGTTTAAGTGCTTAAGTGAAGTTATGTTTAGTGATCCTCCCATGAAGGTTCTATGAACATCTATTATAATAGTAAAGTACGAAAACGTGATATGTGACTAGTAAAGATAGTATTGCCTGCAACGGTAATTCTTTTAAGGGGGTTGGGGGACACTCACTGAGCGTGTGGTTGCTCATCCCATTACTCTTTCCCCTCTTCCCCAGGTTTTCTTTCTGACAGGAAGAAGTTGAGTCAGATAAGTCCAGAAGGAACCTATTGTTGCTTACAAGGCGTCGTATGTGCTCATTTGAAGGGATCGTATGTGTTTAATGAAGTCATCTAATGTATTCTTAGTTTATAAAGGTCTGTAAACAATTATTCTAGTTCATGTAATGCATATGGTATAAAAGGTCGCTCTGTATGGCCGTCTGAGCCAACCATCAAGTTAGTTAGATGTCTTCTTGGTTTAATTTAGCTATGTTTTGAGATGTAAATCTTAATTCTCCGGTTTTGTTAACCATTGAGTTGTATCTTCCATTTCTTCTTTATTCATGAGTCAATCTATTTGGTGTACTCCGAGCGAGTGGCTCGTTGAGTTATGAACTCCGGCGTGTGGCCGTTGAGTTATGTTTTAAATGTTTACGCTTCCGTTGTTTTACAGGGACTTATTGTAAGGCTTTTAGCCTGGAAATGGTCGGTTTTAGGGGGAAACTCTGTCTGTTTCGTCCCAGGAATTAAGTAAGAAGTTAGGAAAGCGTAATGCTTCTGGCCTAGGGGTTGGGGGTGTTACATTAGTGCTCCCTAATGGAGATATATGAGCTCTTTTTATATGTGACAAACATGATCAGGGGCGAAGCCAAGAAATTCGAAGAGGGGGGTCGGAATTCGGAGAGCGGTAGCCGGTAGGTGGTGGCGTGGTGGTCTTGTGGTTGAGAGAGTGGGGCCGTGGGTACTGGATAGAGGCGTAGAGCCGTGGAGGAGAGCTGAGGACTGTCGAACAAAATAGAGGAAGACTGGAAGAATGAGTAGACTTTAAAAGAAAGTGAAAAAAAATAGAACGAAAAAAGGGCAGGGTAGAGGTTCTAACCCGTGACATCATAAATAGGTCAACTTACAAACCAAGCACCTAGAGACCACTGAAGTAAGGGAGATTTCATGCATCATTTCAACACATGTAATATATATAGTTAACAATTTTTTTTAAAAATTCTCAAATGTATATTAATTTTTTTTTGGAGGGGTATCGGCTGACCCCACTAACCCCACAGTGGCTACGCCACTGAACATGATAATGAAATACCTAAGTTTAGCAACTGTGCAACCGATATGATGCTTCTAAATACAAAAGCTTTACAATCAGAATAAATACATACGTATGTCTAATGTTATTGCATACACTCATCCATGCTACTTGACAATATGATAGAGCTAATATGTACGTAAATATAGACTCTAGAGTGGAAAAGTTCATATAAAGTTCCCAATCATCATCATAGGAATAAATATTTGATGTAATTAACTTTATTGTTTCACTCCAAGTCGGCACAACAAACATTGAAATATGACAAAAGCAATTCTCAAATTTTCAATGAAAGATGACATGTCAGCCTCAAGAATATTTCAAGAAAATCCATCATATATTTATAAATATATGAAAATATATTTAAACATTTTTGACATAATTTGCATATTTAACGAAATTCTCAAAGACATAATTTTTAAGAAATTTCAGTGCCCTCACACCTAAACTATTTAGACAGAGTATACAACTTTTATATGAAACTTGGAAGGTTCCAACATATGAAACATATTCTTTATAATGTTTAATATTATTGTCATGAATTTCAACCAAGCATATACACTTTCTAGTTATAATGTCGTGCTTCTCACGGATAGTGGCTTTTTTTTTGGGGGGGGGGGGCAATTAGTTTATAAATAGTTAAAATAGCATACTTCATGTTGCCAATTTCAATTCTTTAATTTTCAAAATGTTTGTAAGATTATTAATAACAATTATTTGCTTTTTCCCAAAAAATGTTTGTGGAAATACTTTGGTTTGAATTGATGGATGCTCAACTCAAGGATTAAAGCTAAATCAACCATGTTTTATAGATTATTTTTTATGCTAGATTAGGTTACATATACCGTAGATGGATATATCAAAGTAATTTTTAAAATGGTTTTTTATTCCTATAAAATAAAAATGAGATGTAATTCATATTTAATTCCCGATAAGAATTTTTTATTAAAAAAAGATAACTAAATGAAATATATACAAATATGCGCCCATAATATCAAGTCTTTACGTTACAAAATTTGATAAAAAGCATAGTCCACTAATTAAAAGTTATACGTGTGTTAATCTATGAATTATATAAGATATAATAGTTAGATGAAAGTGAAAATATATAGAGAACATGATAAAAACATATCCAACTCCATGCTTATATTTACCACCAAAACAACCAATATGCTCAAACAACATAGTGTCTATGAGAATTGTCATTCATTAATCTTAGTCAAAATAAGGGTAACAAAAGTCATACTTATGTTAAAATTGAGGTTTTGAGTAAATTGGATCTCAGGTCCAACTCTTCCTTCTCCAATTATATTTTACTGCCTTTGTGGCTCATTTGAACCCCCAAAAAAAAAAAATCATTCCAAAGCAATATCACATTACAAGTTCGAAAAGGAAGGAGAAAATCTAACTCCGTTGATGCCTATCACGCAATGAAGCCTATATACTCCAATAACCGTACGAACGTTGTTAGACAAAATAAGGATAACAAAATAATTTGAAGATTTAATTCTTTCATTCAAATGAAAATTTCGAAAATGGGATTTCAAACATACTCATTCCTTATGATCGCAAAGTACTGTGGAAATGTATCGATCCTTCTTCAATCTTCACTAAGAATATGACTTATCACTTATATTGTGAATGCTTCCTCTTCCAGGATTGTTGTAGGCTTTTGCTCGCTTTTTGTAATCGTGTCATTTCGACTATTGGTAATTCATAGTATTACTTGGTAAATAAATATACATAAGAAGGTAAAATGTATGTTATAGTAAGATGGATAATTCAAATAAGTACTTTAATATGCTACTTTATACAAAAAACGTATGCAAGATAATTAAATTATTTTTCATAAATTAAGCCATAATGGAAAATAAACACATATATCGGATGTATACTTTTTCATACACTTTTTTTTTTTTAATCAAATGTCTGTGCATTATACGAAAATTGATGCACGCATAATATCATCAACATTACGTTAATAAGCTTGATGTGTGTGTATTAGATGAAATTTATGCATGCATAATCATTCTATCACACTTAAACGTATGTTGCATGGAATAGTCAAAGTTGGTTAATTATCATATACATGTATGTATTTTAGATGGAATCAAGCGAGTTCAAGAAAAAACCAAAAAAATAAAAATAAAAATATTGTAACCAATATGTATATTAGATTATGTATTGGGTGTCAATTGAAAACAAATGTGCCAAAAAAAATCATAGAGATTTTACATAGTATTTTCACTCAAATTACGTAATCTCAATGATATTAAATAAACATGCTTATACATAGAAGCACAAGTTATCCCTCAAATTCATGTTACATTTCATCAATTATAATATATTGATATGACAAAATTTCGAGTGAAAATTTTGAACACAAATGTGCCAAACAATATATGCAATCCAAGGATCGTCAACAACAAAAATTCAATAATTTAAAAAAATTTTGGTCAACTTTATGATCAACTGGTGAACCCTTCTAGTCCGCATTCCTTTTTTTTAAAAAAAACTTGAATAGAAAAACAAGGTGTGTATGCAATGGCAATCATGTGCCACGCACGCGATGGAACTCATTATTCTCCATCATCTATTGAACACTTTCTCTGCTCCGTTTATGTGTAGTAGTAGGTAGTATACGGTTTTCAAATCTACGATTCAATCGAAACCAGTCTCCATAATATCATTAGCATTATGTTAATACGTTGCTTTATACAAAAAACGTATGCAAGATAATTAATTTATTTTTCATAAATTAAGGCATGTTGGAAAATAAAAGTATACATTGGATGTATGCAATCAGTATTATGTTCATAAACTTTTTCTTTTTTTTTATCAAATGTCTATGCATTATACTAAAATTGATCAAGCCTTAATATCATCACCATAATCATATCATCATATCCTATATGTATGTATAAAAGTGAGTGCCAACCTTGCGATAGTGATATGTGTCATATTAACAATTAATACCTTAGTATTTAATTTTACTTAAAAATATAATTTACGATTTAATATTACAATAAAAAAAAGCATTTAGTTTGCCTGTAATGAGCGAAGCAGCTAAATAATTTTGATATGTTAAGTTATCACTAAATATTGACAAACACAAATAATTAAATTAATTATAAATTAAGGATACAATAAAAAGCATATTTAAAGATGTATTTATAAAGAGGGAAGGAAGTTAAATAATTGTATTATGTGGTAGACAAGGAGATATTTTGGATCACTAAACTTTAATAAGAATTAATCATCAGATTAATTACAAAATTTGAAAAATAAAGTGCACTACCGTTTTACAGGAACTCATGCAACGCACGGGCTTAAACATACTATCATCATATCATACACACACACACACACACACACGTATATATATATATAATATATATAGATATATATGTGTGTGTGTGTGTGTGTGTGTGTGTGTGTGTGTATACACACACGCACACACACAAATATATATAAATATATATATATATATATATATATATATATATATATATATATATATATATATCGGTATATATATATATATATATATATATATATATATATATATATATATATATATATATATCTGTATATATCTATATACACTATAAATATAAATTTCGCGCCTAAAATAAATTAGACAACAAATTTAGAAACAAACTGAATTTTGTATTGATGTAATATGTGCAAGTACAATCTCTGAATTTAATACAATAAAATAATCCTCTTATTTGATCTCCTAATGAGTTGAGTACTTCGAGGGTGTGATGTTTGATCTCGGTTGATGCAAATCAGCTGAAGAACTCTGAAGACTATTCTTGATTTTGATCCACAAGTGGCTGATTGTAGTTTCTCAAGCTCTGCAAGCTTTGATCCTTATTGCTTGGTAGTTGGATGCTCCTTGCTGTCTGAACTCTAAATTCTGCGAATGCTCAATGTTGAATGTAGTTGGCCTGATTAATCGATGCGAGGGTAAGGTTGCTTGATCCCGATCGATGAACTGGATGAAAAACTCTAAAGTAAACTTTAATTTGAGGTTGCAGAAGATGTTGAGGTCGCTGACTTGATCCTTGTTGCTTGGTAGATAGATGTCGTCAATAGTCTGAGCTCTGGAACTTGTAGGATGTTGAATGCTGAGTTCCCTGAAAATGAGGGGGGGAGGACCCCTATTTATAGGCTCGAAGATTAGGGTTTGAGTTGGACGTTGGGCCTAAGCCCATATCTTAATAATTATTTCCTTAATTTTAAAAGAGAAATAATTACTATTTTCTACATCATCAATGACACGTGGCAGCTTTTCACTGGTTGGATTTTAGCCACATTTAATTTTGACCTAGCGGGTCCACCAAAGTTAACATGACACATGGCAATTTGCAATTGGTCATTTGCATCATCCGATTTATCGTAGAATTTTTGCCTTCTACAAATACCCCTTCGAGAGTCGGCTGCATACACAAATTTTTGAGTGTTTGAGGCAGCTGAGTCTCGAAAACTTGAAAGATGCTGAAAATTAGAGCTTTTTTTTTTTAATGGGCCGTCTCCCCCCTTATTTTTAGACAAATGACTTGCCGACTTGGTAGATAATCCATGTTGATTTTTTTTTTTTTTTTGAAGATAATTCTGCTTGTAAATTTATGATAAAATTTTATCAACAACTTGTGATAAAATCTATCAGCAATTTTAGGGATAGAATTCTATCAACAACTTATGATAAATTTCATGAGTAATTTGAATGATAAAATTCTATCAACAATCCAAAAGGATAGAATTTTATCAACAAATTTGAATGAAATTCTATCAACAAATTCAGATAAAATTCTATCAATAATTTTTCTCACAACTGCTATAAATTCGCCTTTGAAGCTGCTGAAAATTCGTCGTCTCTTCTTTCATCACCTAATCCTATTCATCATGCTCCATATATCCCCCCAGGAGTCAATCTTCTCTTTCTTGCCCGGTTTCTTCAAGCCCTATTAGCAATGACATCCCTATTTCCTTCCCCTCTTCAGATTTTTTTTTTTTTTTTTTTTGTGTGTGAAATGAAATAGGGCTTCATTTTGTATGGCCATGGCGTTGAGTTCTTCTGCTGTCACTGCAATTCAGCATTTATATTTACTTTAGCCCATGATAATTTTTTTTAGTCATGCGGGCATTTTCTTCCTTTTCCTTGCTTCCTCAACAATCATGGCAGTGAGGAAGAGAGAGAAACGAGTAGAGAGCGAAAAACAGAGGAAAACAGCCACAAACAGAGCGCAGGATACGTTTTTGAGGGAAATTGCACTCCAGTATTGGTCTAATGAGACCAACACCTTATCGTAATTTGACATAATTTTTTGCCAATGCACCATGCATGACTTCTGCCATTTTGTTCCCCTTTGTTTTTTTTTTTTTTTTAAAAGCCTTTGGTATTTCCTATTTTTTTAGGCCCCGATTTTTTAGCCAGGAAAGACCCCCTTTTTTAAACTCTCGTTCCTCTTTTTTTTTCCACTTTCGATTTTTTTGGGCCGTTTTGATCTCTCTCTCTCTCTCTCTCTCTCTCTCTCTCTTTTTCAGGAACCTGCTGAATTGATTACTCCACCTATTGGATCGCAAGTGAGGTTGACTTTTAAGACGATGAATCATTTCTCCCCGTAGATTCGATTCTTCGTAGAAGACTCCTTTACTTAATCTAGTTGGGGTCGACTTGAATTTCTCTCTTCCAACCGCGACTCCTCCAATTAGATTAGGAAGTGAGGTCGACTTTTAAGACAAGGAATCGTTTCTCCCTGTAGATTCGATTCTTTGTAGGAGACTCCTTCACTTAATCTAATTGGGGTCAACTTGAATTTCTCTCTTCCATCTGCGACTCCTCCAATTAGATTGGGAAGTAAGGTCGACCTTTAAAGTGAGGAATCATTTCTCCCTATAGATTCGATTCGTCGCAGGATACTCCCTTACTTAATCTAATTGTTGTCGACTTGCATTTCTTCCATGAGATTTACGAAGGCATGGCTTTCTCCACTCAGATAGTGAAGGCAGCACTTCTCCGGTCAGATTGCGAGAACATCTCTCATCCGATCAGACAATAAAGACATTCAGACAATGAAGGTGTGCCCCCTCCAATCAGATAGTCAAGACATGTTCTTCCAATTTGGAAGTGAAGGTTTGACTCTTCTGTCCAGACAACAAAGGCTTGACTCATACGATCAGAGAGCGAAGGCATTTAGACTCCTACAATAAGGCAGCAGAGACTTGACTTCTTCCATTAGACAGCAAAGGCGGCTCTTCTGATCAGAAAGAGAAGTCTTGGCTCGTCTGATCAGACAGCAAATGCAACTATCCCGATCAGAAGTCACAGCTTGACTTCTTTGATTGGACAGATGAGGCATGACTTATCCAATCAGACAACATAGGTGACTCATCCGATCAGACAATGCAGACTTGGCCTCTTTTATCAAACAGCGAAGGCGACTCTCCCAATCAGAAAGCAAAGGCTTGGCTCATTCGATCAGACAGCAAAGGTGGCTCATCCGATCAGACAGCAAAGGTGGTTCATCGAACATACAGAGGCTCGACTCTTCCGGTTAGATAGGAAACACATGACCCTTCTGATCAGACACCGAAGGCTTGACTTTGCAAATTGTCACTGCCCGATTTGAAGGAAAAGACTGCAAATTTAAAAGAAGATGCCTATATCCCTAATGAGAAGGAGGATGCGACCTTACTGTTACCTCCAACTTGAAGGTGTTCTAAAAGTTTGTATCAAGTTGGTGACTGTTTGAAGCCTGTTTATAGGATTTGAAAATGTGCCTAGTGACTTAGGAGTCAACACCTTTGACAAAATGACTTGACAGTCTTTTACTTTGATGGCTGAGCGTCTTGGACTTGACGACTTGTGAGTCTTTAAGTTTGATAACTTGGAGTTTAGAACTTTCTTGATTTTGGAGTTTAGAGCTTTGACGAATTGGTAGTCTTTTAATTTTGAAATATTAGGATACTTGAACTTTGATGACTTGAGAGGCCACTTGGTGACTTGGGGGTCAGTAATTTTATTGACTTAGGAGTTTTGAATTAACAATTTCGAAGTCTTAAACAAAAAATCGACTTAGAAGTCTACGAGATTTGTGACTTGAGAGTCTACTAGGATTAACTTGGAAGTCTGAGAGTTTTATGACTTAGGAGTCTTTGCGATTTGATGACTTGGGAGTCTTGCATTTTACCGACTTGACAGTCTGTTTCTTTGGTGTCTTTGACTTAGAAGACTTAAGAGTCTATTATATCAATGATTTGAGGGTCTGTAAGGTTGACTTGAAAGTCTTCGATAACTTGAAAGTCAGCAACTCTGTTTGACTTTTGAGTCTATAACTTAGATGACTTGAGAATCTACCACGTTGATGACTTAAGAGTCATTGACTTCACTTCAAAGTTTGCAATTTTGTTGACTTGGTAGTCTTTAGGCGACTTGGAAGCCTTTGATTTTGATGGCTTGAGCATCCTGTGGGTGACTTGATAGTCTGTGCTAACTTGAGAGTTTAGAAGTTTGGGCTTAGAAGTCTTAAAGGGTGACTTGAGAGTCAAAGTTGTTTTGTAACTTGACAGTCTTGAGAAGTGGCTTGAAAGTTTTCATCAAGCATATATTTACTTTGACTTAGAAGTCGTCGAGTTTGTTGACTTAGATGTTTAATACAAATGACTTGAAAATCTTCTAATGTGACAACTAGGGAGTTGAGAAAATTTGATGACTTAGGAGTCTTGCATTTGAATGACTTGATAGTCTCCTACTTTGCTGACCTAAAATTCTGAAACTTTGATGAATTGACAGTCTGTGTGAGTTTGACGACTTAAGAGTCTACAAAATTTGATGACTTAGAAGTCCTGAAAGTTTAACTTTGGAGTCCATGGGATTTGATGACTTTGGAGTCTGTCAAGCTTGACTTCAGAGTTTGATAGGATTGACTTTGAAGTCTGAGAGTTTGATGACTTAGGTGTTTGCAGAAGCTGACTTGGAAGTCTTAGAGTTTATCAACTCAGAAGCCTGTAAAGGTTGACTTAGAAGTCTTAGCGTTTGGTGACTTGAAAATCTAAAGTGAGTGACTTGAAGGTCTTCGAGTCTCTACAATGAGTGACTTGAAAGTCTGTAAGTTCTTTGATGACTTAGAAGTCTATAGAGGTTGGCTTGGAAGTCTGCCCCCTAAATACCAATTTTAGGTTGCTATCTTCCAAAGCACTTTCCAATAGACAATCAATCAGATTCTTCGGTGTCTCCTTCATCTAATGTGACTGTTCCTTCTTTTACAAATTGCAGGACTTATGTTTTGAATGCTTTGCACTTCTCTATAGGATGACTGATGATCCTGTGATACTTGCAATATTTGGGATCATTAGTTCTTCTAATTTCTTCAGGACGACTTGACTCTGGGAGTCCTATAAGTCCTTTCTCAAGATGCTTGTCAAGCATTTCTAGCACATCAAACTCAGAATAAGGACATTCTTTCTCTTTGGAGTCTCTGAGCATGGACCTTTCATTTCTTGACGATGCCACTGATTCATCATCATTAAGCCGCCTTCCATAGTAGGTAACTGTAAGCTCCATATCATGAGCTCGTGTTGTCAATTCTTGGAATGTTTTGGGCTTGTTCACTTGCAAAGCATAAAGTATATACCAATCCATCCCTTAGGCACAGATCTCGACAGCTGAAGACTCAAACAAATGGTCTTTACACTTCAGAGAGAGAGCACGCGAATGGTTAATGTAATCGATGACTGGCTCCTTGTTACGTTGCCTTGTGTTAGTCAACTCCGTTATACTAATTACACGGCGAGTGCTATAGAAGCAATTCAAGAACTCACTTTCCATTTGCCCCCAGCTATCAATGGACTCAAGGTAAGGTCTGTATACCAATCAAATGCAACTCCTTTGAGGGATCGCACGAACTGTTTTACCAATCAATCACCTTCAGTGCCACCGTTGCTGCAGGTTTCGATGAAATGGGGGATGTGCTGCATGGGGTTACCCTTTTCATCGAACTGGTTGAACTTAGGAGGCTGATAGCCATGGAGCATGCGAAGAGCATCAATCCTCTTTGTATAAGGCTTTGTATACAAGTGGATCTTATGAGACCCTCCTCCTAACTAAGCCTTGACTGCATTTGCTATCAACCTTTGAATTTGCTCAACAGACGTCGAGCCTAAAGAGCAGTCCTTCTTTGCCTTGCGCTCGTCGTCAGATTCTTCACTGTGGTTGGACTCGTTATCAGAGTCTTCAGCGCCTGAACATTTGTTGGAAGCTTCCGAGGACTTCTTTTCCAGCTTCTTCGTCAGCCAAGCAATCTGATCGTTCTGGCATTTGATTTGAACGTCCTTTTCTGCACTCTCTTTAGAAAGCCTATCCAAGGTAGCCTTCATGCTTGCTAGTTGTTCTTCGAAGTTAGTAGCCATTGTCACCATAACTGGCATGATGACAGTGTTAGAGGACTCAGCTTCATCATGCAAAAAAAGTGATCCTTTTGAGGATGCTAAAGAGGAATCACTGCTTGAATAACCATCATATTCAAAATTAAAGGGTTGGAAAGCAAGGTTGGTGTGGGTTTGGAGTTCATCCATTCCACGTGGAATTGTTTGTGGCATGATGAAGCCAGCAATAGATTTGTTCTTTAGAACATTTGAAGCGATTTGATTGACTCCATCAGATACCTTGGAGCCGAGGTTTTGGATCTTATGTGACTGTGATGGTACAGCCACAATTGATTGCTTTCCGATGATAGCGGTAGTAGCTTTTGTCATACTTCTAGCCATGACATCACCAGATGTAGCACTAGCAGTTGTTGAATCCTGAGATGCAGATCGGACAGCTTTTCTTGAAGATTGGGTGATAGCATTCTTAGGGCCCATGTTATCTTCGGCTGAATGCAGAGCTTGTATTTCAGAGAAAGAGATGAGAGGCAGAGATATCCCACCGGGGGTGCCAAATTTGTAAACACAAATTTCACGCCTAAAATAAATTAGACAAGAAATTCAGAAACAAATTGAATTTTGTATTGATGTAATATGTGCAGGTACAATCTCTGAATTTAATACAATAAAATAATCCTCTGATTCGATCTCCTAATGACTTGAATACTCCGAGAGCGTGATGCTTGATCTTGGTTGATGCAAATCAACTGAAGAACTCTAAAGACTATTCTTGATTTTGATCTGTAAGTGGCTGATTGTAGTTTCTGAAGCTCTACAAGTTTTGATCCTTCTTACTTGATAGCTAGATACTCCTTGCCGTCTGAGCTCTGAATTCTACGAATGCTCAACTTTGAATGTAGTTGGCCAGATTAATCGATGCGAGAGCGAGGTTGCTTGATCCCAATCGATAAACTGGATGAAGAACTCTGAAGTAAACTTCAATTTGAGGTTGCAGATGATGTTGAGCTCGCTGACCTGATCCTTGTTGCTTGGTAGATAGATGTCGTCAACAGTCTGAGTTCTGAAGCTTGTAGGATGCTAAATGCTGAGCTTCCTGAAAATGAGGAGGGAGGACCCCTACTTATGGGCTCGAAGGTTAGGGTTTGAGTTGGACATTGGGCCTAAGCCCATATCTTAGTAATTATTTCCTTAATTTTGAAAGAAAAATAATTACTATTTTCTGCATCATCAATGACACGTGGCAGCTTTTAACTGGTTGGATTTTAGCCACATTTAATTCCGACCAAGTCGGTCCACCAAAGTCAACGTGACACATGCCAATTTGCGATTGGTCATTTTTTTAACACATGGCATCATCCGATTTGTCATAGAATTTTTGCCTTTTACATATAGATATATATATATATATATATATATATAATATAATATATATATATATACATATATATATATATATATATATATATATATATATTAAAAGTTGTATGAGCGACATGTAAGCCTGTCGTGTAGGACGTCACAAAGGAGTGAATAATTATGTGCGATATTTTAATGCAACACTAGATGTTACATGAGATTTAAAATAAAAAGAAAAGGTT
This sequence comes from Carnegiea gigantea, assembly GCA_029747015.1. Classification (NCBI taxonomy): domain Eukaryota; kingdom Viridiplantae; phylum Streptophyta; class Magnoliopsida; order Caryophyllales; family Cactaceae; genus Carnegiea; species Carnegiea gigantea. The sequence continues at coordinate 113,995 of JAKOGI010002309.1, forward strand.
ATGTAGGATGGATGTAAATTTAGTACAATATTGATTCTATTTAATAAGGTAACTTCTCACATACCTTCCTATTATTTAATAATAAATTTAATCATAAAATATACATGATTTAATGATGTAAATACAATAAAAAATGTGACTTAGATATTGTAAGAATAAAAAAGTATGTTATTGGTAAGGAAAAAACTAAAGAAGACTCGTTTTATTTTTGTATCAACAAAATAATATGATACCTCAATTTATTGTTTGTTTTTTTTAATAAAAAAATATATTCTCTTAATAATATAGCAAAAAATTATTTAACTCACATCCTTACATCGTAAGGGTATAACCCTAGCGTTAAAAAAACTTGATGTATGTATATTAAATGAAATTTATGCATACATAATCATTCTATCACACTTAGTGTATGTTGCATGGAATAGTCAAAGTTAATTAATTATCATATACGTGTATGTATTTTAGATGGAATCAAGCGAGTTCAAGGAAAAACCCCCAAAAAAAAAAAAACAAAAACCAAAACAAAAATATTGTAACCAATTGCATCTTGCTACTTGTCACCAAAAACAAAATATGTATTCACTATATATATATATGGAGAGAGGGGATTATGTATTGGGTGTGAATTGAAAACAAATGTGCAAAAAAAATCATAGAAATTTTATATAATATTTTCACTCAAATTGCGTAATCTCAATGATATTAAATAAACATGCTCATACATTGAAGCACAAAGTTATCCCTCAAATTCATATTATATTTCCTCGTTATAATATGTTGATATGACAAAATTTCAAGTGAAAATATTGAACACAAATGTGCCAAACAATACATGCAATTATCTAAGAATTGTCAACAATCAAAATTCTGTAATGTAAAAAATTTGGTCAACTTTAGAATCAACTGGTTAACCATTCTGGTCCACGTTTGGTAAAAAGATGAATAGACAAACAAGGTGTGTAAGCAATGGCAATCATGGGCAACAGACGTGAGCGAGCCTCATTAT